>CATIWR010375761.1:0-89165 GCA_949677035.1 Omphalea diandra
TTTTTTTTGTCAATTTTACCTTTATCTTTATTAAATATAATTAATGCATTTAATTTGAGTATTTCTATATAAAAAAGAATAATTTAGTCATTTTTTCTTAAAATGTAACTTAATTAATAATTTCTTAATTTTTATGCAAAACCAAAAAATGACACTTAATATGGAACGGAAAAAATAAGAAATAAGATTGATAATATCCAACTAAAATTCAAATTAAGTGATCCTCAATAGGATTGATATATTTTGTGTTGGGATAAATATAACTGATCATATTTAAAAAATCTGAATCATTAAATTTAAAATTAAATAGTAATGGATTTTCTAAAAATTTTAAATATTATTTTTTAGAAAATTCTCAATTATTCAATTTACATTAATCCCATTCAAGTTGAAATATAAAAATTAATTTAATCGAGTCCTCTCAAATTTTTATGATCCCAATAATATTCTAAGTTAAAAAATTTTCATATATGCTCAATTTAACTTGAGCAGGGAGTAGAAGGTCCATCCTTATATGACCCTGAAAAAAAATACTTTAGAACTAGTGCAAATCATGATGTTACATTTTACAAATTGGGTCTCCACACTGGGGATTAGAGAAGCCATATGCTTTGTTTCATAAGGTAGGTGAAGCGAATTATTAGTAAAATGGGTATGATTTATAATCAATGTAGTGGTTGTGTTATAATTGATAGCAACTAATGATATAAAAATACTATTTGCTTAAAATAATCTTGTGATGGAAACATCATCATAAATAACATGCTTGTTAGTAGCACTTAATAATACAGCCTCGACCCTCTTCCCCTAAGAAAAAAATCCCATAAATATATTCTGTTTTTTAATAAAAATTGTTAATACATCAAAATATTTTAAAAAATGAAATTGTCAAATCTTAACTTTCTGCATTATAAAATCAGACTATTAATCTAATAATCAATATATTGTGCCTTTAAATTTTTTGTTTTGTATTACAGATTTTTTTCATTTTCTATTAGTCCAACATATTTTTTTTTCTTGAAGATGAAAGAAAATATCATAAAATTAGTGTTATTCTTAATTAATTCTCTAATTATAAACTAGGTCAAACTAGTAGATTATCCACTCTATATGATTTTTGCACTTTAAAAATTTTGGCTGGATCGACATGGGGAACAAATAGACGTACCGTTAGAGCTTATTTGGATTGATGGTTTATAAATGGTTAGAAGAGTTATTAATAGAATGAAATAAATATTTTTGATTTGGAAAGAAAATGTCAAATTATATTTGTGTTTGAGATGGTAGGAATGGAAATGAATAGTTTGAGATTAATTTTGTTTGTTTACAATGAAATTGAATGAAATATTAACTTAAAATTGACAAAAATACCCTTAAGTTAATGATTAATTTAATTTAATTAAGAACATTATGTGACTTGATTTAATTTAATGTATTTAATTATAAGAAATTAAATTCTTATATGAGAATAATTTTATTAATTTTAAGAAATCAAATCATTTATGAGAAATATTTTATGCCATGAAAATAATTAATTGTGAATGATTTGTTATTTAATTTAAATAAATTCAATGTTAATTTATTTAAGTGAAAATATTATATTTATATTTAAGAGAATTAATATAAACATGTTAATTTATAAATTTTATGAAAATTAATTTAATTATGGATGAAGAATTTAATTTTATGAAAATTAAATATTTTAGGCATAGATTTTAATTATAGGAATTTTAATTATTATATTAATATCATTTTGATTATTATTATCATTAAATTAAAATAAAAATGAAAAAAGTCAAAAAAAAAAAAAAAAGAAAACATTTTAGCCAAAAACTCCAAAACAAGAGTAAAATCGTCTTTTCATTTTTAAATCCATGCAAACACCCCAATTTCATTTTATTGGTTCGGATGGGTTTGGAATGGTTTACCAAATCCACCCAAACCATTTCATTTCATTCCAATCTCTTCAATCCAAACATCAAATTTTTTTCTAAATTAATTCATTTCATTCATTTCTATTATAAACCATTCATCCAAACAAGGGGTTACCAAAAAATATAGACTAAGTTACAAGAAATTGCCGAAGAAAATTATCACAAAAGGTTCAGAAACAAAACAAGCATTAATTGTCAAAGATATGATGTCCACATCACATATAATTAATGACTTTGTTTTCATTATTCTTTATATGTAACTACTATAAATATTAGCCAAGAATTCATTTCAATAATTGTGCCAGGACTCCATTATTGCAAAATACAAATAATGACAACCATACACTTTAATTAATACAAATGAGGCACAAGGAATCTGATTCTCTCAAGTAATTAAACTTGCTCTTTAGGGTAATTCTTACCATTTATATGTCTCATGTGTAATAATCTCTGGAGATGATGATATGTCGTCTATCTAAACTTTACAATGATTTTTATGTACTTAAAATTAAAAAAGAAAAGTTGAATGAAATGTTCGGAATTGATCAATAAGAACATTTTAAATTTCAAATTAATTCGAGTATCAAAAAATAATACACCTAGCGAAATACTTTAAGTACTACGTAGAAAGAAATGATGAGAGAATATAGAATAACTTTCATAGTCTTTACTAGTTTTTTCTACTATGCCTTGATGGATTACTTCTCAAATTATTCAGGAACGAACCTGAATACATCAATCACTTAGGAGTTCTTCAAACTGTAACGGATGGGACAAAACAACTTTTCACTATAGGATCATCCATAACCTTGTGATCTTTATTTTGCTCGATGGATTTATTTGGGCCTTCGTAGACACCATTACTCGTTGATTCCCACGCGATCCCTCAAGGCCGGATGTCATGATGGTTGAAAAAGTTTGCTATAACACCAAAATGTCAAAGACGTGGTATAGTTGGGTAAAAGGCTATATCAGCGTGTCTCTTAGCTATCACATCAGTATTCAGTTGGTGATTGGGAGTTTCTTACGAAAAGGATTGGGTTTTTAAGATGATAGAAACGAGTGAGTTCCTGCGAGGTGAAATATGCTATTCACGAATTGACTCATAGCAAATGACTCTATTTGATGCAAATGATCTTGTCCTAGCAGGGAAAGGGCGATACTTCAGAATTAAGAGGTTTCGAGTTTAATCCTCACCAAAGGTGAGACTCTCTTTGACAGGGATTTGTTCGCAAGACGATCATTCTAAAGAGGTAATACTTTGTGATAAGAGACGAATTATCTAGTTCCTCCATTTACAAGTTGACCTACTTATTGACATGCGAGGTGGGGACCTCACGTCCTCCTTCCCAGTCGACAGCTTCACAAACTGGTCTTACGCTGCACAACTAATTGTCTTCTCACAGGGCCAATGTTAGATATCGTTATTCTCAATGAGATCCCATACTATGTGTCACCACCTCAATGTGCAAGCCATAATTTGACCCCCATCAGTATCCATGAAGAAAGCTGATCCACATGTTAGTGACAAGGGTCAAATTAGTCTAAAGCTCTTCAAAATCATCATATTGACATCATTTGGCTCCTACTTATGGTCCATAATGGCACCCCAAATTATTAAATCTTTATTATTTGTACATACCGTAGCAAACAAACTTTCCATTTCTAAGACATGCCTTGCTGGAACGTCTGCCAATAATGTTTGCTCAACAAGCAAGCAAAGTTAAACATGTGTATTGGAACTAAAGCTCACACCAGCTTGTCCTAGTTTTAATTCATTATTAGGAAGAAACTTTACTGAACTTTTAACGGCAATTGAATTAAGACTCAACTCAAAGTTTAATCATACAATTTTGCTTTGGAAAAATACAACTAAAGGCAGCTGTTCCATTCCAACTCTTATCAGTATCTGAGCTTGTTGAAAGATTAAAACAAATGGTAGTAGTGTTTTTTCCCCTTGTTTTTTCATGCGGGATTTTGTTGCATCTATGAAAAACTATCATATTGTTGGGTTTGCCCATGTCATTTTCAGCCACCTAAGTATGCTAAACATTATTTGATGACAAGCCCACTTTGATTCTCAACTACCCAATCACTTCTATTGTGATGTAATGAAGAACCAAGGTTGTTACTGGTCAATTTGAAAGAGAAAAATATGAAAAATTAACCTCATAAAATGAAGCATGGTGAGAACTAAAAGTATTATATTTTATATCAAGATTAAAATTTAAAAAAATTCAGTTAATAAGATTGAAATGTAATATTTAGTTAATTATTTATATTCTTTGGTGTTCATAGAGATTAGTGGGTTATCCAATTTTGACGAGCTAATGGAGAGTCTTCACCTTGTTTGTTCCCTTATGGAATAGCTAGTGACTGACTGAAAAATAAAGAGAAACCCACTAATGGCACCAACCCCACATATTCTTGCATTAAAGGGAAAACCATCAAATAATAGGGAAAAAAAAGGCCCTAATGGAAATTCAGCCACATACCCAAATTCAGAAGAAAGAAAATTTATCATAAAATGCTGCCTTTTACAACTCATAGTGGGAAAATTTTTTATGGTTCCCAAGATTTTCCTTTTTTTATTTTTTATTTTTATAGTGGTCTGATTTAGAATTGGAATCCAAGGTCTATAATTACTTAAACATTGATCAATTACATCTAAACTCGAACAGGTTCTTTTCCAAATTCTGTTTTTCTATAGGAAGGCTATTGAGCAACTAATGATGATTCACTAGGTAGACCAGATATTGATTGAAGTTATAAGAATGTATTCATCTCTTATCATCTTGAGTTTTTTTGAATTTATTAAATACAATATTTAACTTTGAAAAAAATATATATTAAACAAAATATAAAAATTTTTTAAGAGAAAATAATGATTGACTTCGTAAACTCACGTCAATAATATGTCTAATTAATTGCTAATTAAAATTTTATTGAGGTTTAAAGTCTCAAAGAACTGCAAAGTACTAAAGAAATATTTCCATTAGTGTGATCAAATGTTAAATATGTTAAAGAAAGAAGAAAAAGGATCCCATTCTGAAAGAAGAAAATTATGAAAGAAATCAAAAGCGTGGGACAGTCCAACCAAGAAGCAGGTTCATGGCAATCATCACAAGTCAAGAATCAAGATTGGCATAAACAACCAACCACCACAAGGAAAAGAAAAAAGGAACATTAGTCGATCACTTGTTGACTTGCAATGCAAAGGCATGCTGTGTTGTGCAATGCTTTTGATCTATGAGTCTGACAAGGCAAACCTATGCTGTCATTCATCTGTTTATTTAGAGATAATTTAAAAACACACACACATATATGAATTCTATTGTAGTGGATTTTTTTTTTTTTTTGGTTGGCAAATGTATGAAACAGTTAAATGAAAATTTTTTTTATTATAGTTCATGTAATAATAGTGTTTATTTTTACATTCATGTTTTTTGGAAAAAATAAAAGACAACGTTGTAGCAAATAGTTTCTCTACAATTTGAATTTATAAACTTATTTTCTTTTATAACTTTCTATACATGTATATTCGAAATATATGAGAATTTTAAGAAATTATTAAGAGTGTAAGAGCCTAAAAAATGAAGATTTATCAGTAATATGTAGTCCATAATATTAATAGGGGTCATCTAATTTTTCATAAATAAGAAAATGAAGTTTTTAATCAGAGTCAATCTTTCATCTCATGATTGTCCACTTTGAAGAATTGGGCCAAACCCAACACAATATAGCGCAAAAATTGTACCAAAGTCAATACGATCGGAAATTTAATGGCTTAATCTCACCCATGGCTTAATAGTCCAAAATTGTACCAAAAACAATATGACAGAGAATTCAGATAGAGGATACATCCATCTTCTTTTTTTTTCTAAAAAAAAAAGAAGATATATATATATATATATATCCTATGTTTTTAAAAATGACAAATTTATTTTGATGTTTTCACTTTTATATTATTTTTTATTTTTTTTTTCATGTTTTATATAAAAGAAAAAAAATCTTATCTCTCTCTTTTTTTGTTTCTTTCACTTACTCTCTTTCTAAAAATATGAAAAAGAGAAAAAAAAAAAAAAGATGAAAACAGTAGAAGTGAAGACAACTACCACCACCACCATTGCATCGGCAACGAAAAATAATATAAATAACTCTTTTTCTCTTTTTTCTTCTCTAAAAAATAGTAAGAAAATGAATATATTTTATATTTTTGCTTTTATTTTCTAAGATTTAATAGTTATTTAAAATAGAAAATCATGAATTTTTATGCATTTTAGATGAAAAATAGTTAACAAACGAATATCGTTAAGTTAAAAATCAATTATAAGAAAGAAGGAATCGTGTTTGTTTGATGTTAAAGATAATGTTTACATTTTTCATAAATATTGAAATGAGTCTTTTTTTTTCACATGTCTGTTATCTTTAAAGATCCAAGAAGATACCTTAAATTGATGGAGCATATATTTATAAATATTTTTTGTGGATCTATTTTTATGGAAAAAAAAGTTAATTAACGTAAATTTCTCTTTAATTATTATTATTTAGGTATTTTTGTACGAAGTCCATTCAGATATCCCCTTACAAGAAGCAGGCAGCTTAGTTAAAATCAATACTTGTTGGGTTCAGGTTAACATATGGCAGTGGCAGGCAGTTTAAAATTCTGGCCTTCTAGCATATGTGGGCTTCCTTTGGTGAAGTGCAGCCATTGCTTCTGTCGCTAAAAATGTTTAAGCCATTCAGAAATTGTACTTGGTTATAGGGATGATCACGGTTGGAAATCAGTATCAATTTAACCTGATCGGTCAGTTTTGATTAATTTTGTTCTAATTGAAAACTGAATTAAATAAATATAGAAATATCAATTCGATTTTCTAAAAAATTGATCAATTAATCAATTAATTAAAAAATATATAATACAATTCTATTATACAAATGTATATAATATAATTCATCTGCAAATTCAAAATCGGAAGCGCAGAAATGAGTAATCCTAAAATAAATATTAGCACTTCATTCAAGAGGGACAGAAAACAATAAATATTGCTCTGCAGTTTTGATATTCTTAATTTTTGCTCTATTTTCGGTCTAAAGTTTATTCATAAGATTTATCGTATCTGATATTTATTGATTTTTATTTTTCACTGGATGGTAAAAAAAAAAGGAATGTAGAACATGAAAGTTGCATGTCCATTATGGGTTTTGAGAAATTAATTATTTGATTAATTTATGTTTGACCTTGTGTGTTTCTCGCACCAAAAAGGGCTTAAATAGTTCAAAATAAGAATTGTTAATAGGTCAAAAAAGTTAATTTTTAGCTTACCTGATAAGATAATTGAGAGACTAAATTGTAACCTAATCCTTATTCATAAAAGTTCGATAACTACCTTCTCAAGCAAATTAATACAACACATCCCTGGAGAAACAAAACGGAGGAATGTCGAGCATTCCCAAAAAAGGTAACAGAACAAACTTTGTATACTAAACCCATCATGTCGTTGCCCAAGCTCAAGAGACAAATTACAGCATTGAAATTTACGTGCCTAATAAGAGCCTAAAAACATCTTTTCAGCAATAATATCCAAAAACATAAGTTTCCAGAGCTACTTGATCTCATTTGACCATCGACATTGGAAAGACAAAAGAATTATAGCGTATATAGAATGAACCACTAACAGATATATAAGATTTCCCTTGACAAAGAATTGGAACTCATCCTAACAAACAGCCTATTCCCCTTTCTTAAGTGTTTATTCAGCTGGTTGTTGGTTTGGCAATAACCTTCTTAATTGCCTCAGCATATGTCCTGTGTTGATAAGTGAGGGTTGATTCAAGCAAGTCCCATAGAGATGTCTTAGGGTTCCAACCTGTCATATTTGAAGCAAACAAAGGTTAAAATGACTTTCATTCTTGGAAGTGTAAAGGATATATGATAAAGAACCAAAGCATACCAAGTTGTCTGTTGATTATAGTCATGTCTGGAATTCTCTTGTCACTATCATCATATCCCTCACCATAAAATTCCTTAGAGGAAACATCAACTGTTGGCACCTCAAGAGCAGGCTCCCCACTCACCTTTGAATAGACCTGTTGAGAGAAACCACATCAGTTCTAAATTCAGAAGGACACACTTCAATCCAACAGTTATTGACAGGAGACAAATAGATTCTCAGAACAACCCCCCACCTCTGTCATCATTTCGGCAAGCTGCCTAACAGTAACTTCATTGTGAGGGTTTCCAACGTTGAAAATCTGACCATTAGCCCTGGCTGGATTTTCCTGCATAAAATGTTACATTGTTTAGCTGAGCTGCTCCTTTATTGAGAAGGAGCAGAAAATGAACAAGAAAAAGAGTACTTACAATCATCAGGAGAACAGCTTCAATGGCATCCTTGATATAAACAAAAGTTCTCTGGGATTGGCCACCATCCACAAGCTTGAGTGGCTCATGGCGTAGTAAAGCCTAGGGCACATAAAAAAGAAGCATTCAAATAAACACCAAAATAAACAGAAAATACAAATATCACTTCTAAATGCTTTAATTCATGATAGGAAAAATTAAACTAACATTGCTAAAGCATGCTAGAACCCTGGGAACACCCTCATTTGGGCCATCAATACCAGGAATGAAGTCCATCCTGGGTCCAATCCAGTTGAAAGGCCTCACAATGGTGAACTCAAGGCCATTCTCAGCACCCTCAGCTGCAATACAATGGAGTTAGAAAGTGACATTGTAAGAATCCCAAAAAAACCAGATCAGTGGACAATATAGATTACCATATATCAGCCTTTCAATCAATTGCTTTGCACATGCATACGACCACCTCTGCTTCTCAATGGAACCAAAAATACAGGGGGAGGCATCTTCTTTAAGAATGTAGTATGCAGGATCCTATCATAGCAGAGCACTTGAGCAAATTCAAAATCTGAAACTGCTGACAAGTAAAACATGCTAACGAACAGAATCATGCAAGCTCTTAAGCAAATTCAAAATTTGAAACTACTGACAAGAAAATGTATAATATCATTTGTAAATGCACGTGAAGAGTTTCAATTCACTACTAAACTTCTTCATGAGAAAATGCAAATATAGTCTGACAAGCAAGATGGCAGATTAGACAAGGATGCCTAACAGTATTGCAGATATCCGACATGACCAAAATAAAGATAATAAATGAAAATAAATTTGAAATAAACAGAAAACTGCATAATTTGTACTTCTAAACAAGCAGGTGTATGCTAACTGAACTTATTTATCTATGCTGTCAATACTAGATTGTATAAGTTTACCATATTGTGAAACCATTAAATTATTAGAGAACACAAGAACGTTCAGACATATACTTGTAGAATAGTACCCCGCAGGAAAATTTTAAAGTTGCTTGTGTCCTTAAAACCCATATTGAATCAAAGAAAGAATGCAAAAATACCAAAATCTAATAATTTAAAAGTAACATTCTGTTTATAGTTGCTCAAAATCAGAGAAAACAGGTCCATGTAGCCAGGTCCGACTAGCTTAGGACTAACACTTGGTTGAGTTTAGTTGACAGTAGTTAATTATACTACTACCATAGTGCACATAAAACAAAGGTCTTCAAGTGACTTATGCCACTACATGTTTAACCAAACCACCATCTCATTGGTAGAAACCCTAAAACATTAGGGAAACAACATCAAGTAACAAATGCTATCCTAAATCATATGATAAGGTAAAATGCCCAGGAGCCAACAGCCTTCAAGTTCACTGCAAACATGAGAAAGTAACAGGCCAGAATAAAAATACTCATTTCATAACTTTCATCTAGAAGATGTACAAAGAAATTAATCTATTTCTTCAATGGATAACAATCTAAAACAGAATAAAAAAATGCTTACTAACGATTAAGACACAAGATTAGTTCATAATCCAGTTTCATCCATCATAACTTCGGTAAGCTGATTCTTCACAGCATTTTCGCGGATCAACAAGCATTAAAACATTTAATCACAAACCTTAAACATATCCAAATTACAACACAAAGAAATCCTATCCATATATAATGCCAGTGAAAATGATAACACACACACACACACACACATATATAAAAGCTAGAGCGAAGGTGAAAGCTGACCTGACGAAGAGGGCTATCTTTAGGAAGAAAGCTGCCTATAGTTTTACCATACACTTCACAAGTCGAGAAGTGAATCAGACGCTTATTATTTTCAGAGCAGTACTTCACCTACAAAATATCAAATAGACCAAATCACACATCAACCTCAACCAAATCTTATCTATTTCAACTCGATCCCCAACGACGACATCGTATAAATAATTTACGTACCACAGGTAACGCATCAATAAAATTGCTGTAAATCGTATCCAACGGACGAGTATTGTAATCCGCCGGCGTACAGATCGCCGCTAGATTTATCGTCTACAACACAGAAACCACGCCGCATTATTATCAATATCTTAAAAAAAAATCAAGAAACAACAGCTAACGATAATAGTGACAATAATGGTGACGTTTACCAGATCGGACATCTTGATGAGGCCTTCAAGGCGGGAATCATGCTTGATATTGAGGCGGTGGAACTGGATCCGACCGGCCCAAGGGAGTGACTCCGGTTCGAGGAGGTGTTTGATCTTGTCATTGTAGACGTCGAGGGCGAGGATCTTGTGGGGCGTCTCGCTGAGTATCTTTTCGCATAGGTGGGACCCGATAAATCCTCCGGCCCCAATCATGCATATCGTCATCGGCTTTATCGGCCTACCGTCCAGATCCACTCTGTTTGCCATTGCCGTTCAATAGAAATGGGAATTATGAAATGGAGGTGCGTATTTTAGAGGGAGGGTTTGCAGTGGCTCCGGAGGCGTAGAAATGGAAGGGGAGGATTCTCGGACTGGGGAAGGAGAAGGAAATAGAAGAAGCGCATGTATAGACAGACATGTGAACCGAGAGCGCACATCCATTGGGTGTGATAGGTACTTCTGTCTTGGGAGAAGTATACTCGCGACTGTAGTGGTGTAGTTGTACTCGCTATGAATGGATGACGCGTGGGAGGTTGTGTGTGGTGGAGCCAGCTGTAGTAAAGATTATTGGATGGGGACACCTAATTCTTTGCTTGTGGAATGATTGTTTACTTTTAATGAATAACAGCTAATTTTATAAGGCTAATAATAGCACGCGGGTTGATGTTGATCGAATAGGAAATGTGAAATGAATGTGTCTATTATTGACAATATGATTTTTGGAGTTGATTTGGGCCATAGGTTTTAATCCTTAATTTTAGAGATTTAAGTAAAAATTAATATTATTGAATAAAAAATGAAATAAAAATTTATTATAAATTTAGTAAATTTAATAATTGAGTGTTTATCATCCAATAAATTTAATAATTAAGTGTTTATCATATAGTGTGCAAATTATATTTAATTTTTGATAATTTTGATTTACTTTGAATATTTTGTGTTTTTAGATGGAAAAATCATTAAAAAATAAATATAATAACAAGAAAGAATTCACTTCATTTCAAAATAATTATTTCTATAGAGGGAATACTACTCTTCTTAAGAGTTGATTGGTTCTAGACTAAGTATTGAATCGTAAATTTCATTAGAAGTTGATATATTTGCAATCAAACCATTTTCCAGTATCTGCATAATTAGATGTAAAAGAATATTATTTTTTTGAGAAAATATAAATTTTATTAATAGAATTAATAAATTATACAATTTAATTTAAAAAAATAATAAAAATGATACATCAAGAACTATGAAAATATATAAAAAAAAAGTGAAACTCATCTATAATATTCTCCAATTGAAATGAATGAAGATTTAAAATTACAACTTGATAGAAGAACTTCAACTCAATGATTACTAAAACCATAAATTAACTTCCATGATTTTTTTAATGAGCCTTATAACTTGAACATTATTTATAAGTTAAAGTTCATAATTAAAAGTAAATCAAAAAACATTTCAAAAACTCAATAAAAAATAGAACTTCCATAAAAAGAGAATAAACGTTCATGAAGAAATAATATATAATATATATAAATATTAAATTAGTGTCTATGAAATAGAAATAATAAATCTAGTATATAACTAGAAATCTAGTCATGTTCGAGATAATTTATTAAATAAATTAAATAAAATACACAAGAACTACTATATTTAGAGAAATAAACTATAAAAAATAAGTAGATTTAAATTTTATTTAAGAAAACAAATGACAAAATATAATAAAATTCTAAAAAATTAATCTTTAACAATTGTTATGTTAAAGAGCTTGAATGAGATAGAAAAAAAAAAAAAAAAGTGGGCAGCTACTTGTTAGGCATTGAATCCTATTGAATTATTAAAAAGTCAGAAATCCGCTATATACTTTAACCCAGTGTTTGATAAAGAGGAAATAATGGGAGAGAAAAATAAGAGAGAAAAATAAAGAATGAATAAAATTTTCTCTAGTTTCAGAAATGAAGAAAAATATGATGGGAAAGAAAATAAATACTATTTTATCTCAGTTATTTTCTCTCAAAAATGAAGAGAAAATATGAGAGATTTGAGGTAATTTTTATAAATTGACAATTTTGTCCATAAAAAATTAAAAAATATTGTGTAGTATTGTTTGAATTAGTATTTAATAATATTTATTAGGATCACATGTATTATATTTAGTTAATGTGAAAATTGAACAATTATAAATTTAAAAATAGTGATTTTGTTATGTTTAATATTGGTATATTTTTTCTTGTTTAATTTTTTATTCTCTCTAATTTATTTTAGTAAGTAGATATTATTTATTTTCTTAAGTGAAGGGTAAAATAGGAAATTTATGAGATAATCATTTTCTTTTCTCCCTTTTTATCCAAACATGAGGAGGAAAAATAAATTTTATTTTATTTCCTTCCTTTTTTAGCCAAACATGAGGAGGAAAAATAAAGTTATTTTTCTTCTTTATTTTCTTTGTTTCCCACATAACTTTCCAAACAAAGGATAAATATCTTTTCATATCTACTTACTAGGAAATGAATCCTATTGAATTTAATTTTTTTATGCATTAGCATTTCTTTTTCTTTCAAATATTATAATATTTTGATTTTGATTTATTTATATGATATATTTCCAAAATAATCCAATAAAATTTCATAATATTGGCAGCCAAATTAAATATGAGAAATTATATAAATTGATCAAATTTTTTGTGGGTAGTAATTTAACAACGATTATTTTTGTATATTTAGTTTAAGATATTTTATAATTGATAAATGTTTAAGAAGGAGTGTGTTATCAATCACATATAATTTCATGTAAAAAAAAATACATTTATAAGCCAAAAATTTTATTTAAAAAATAAATATTATATGATACTTAAAACCCACTTTATTGTTGCCAATATGTAAAATAAAAATGAAAATTTTTACATTTAAAAACATATTACTCCAAGAGATTCATGTGATGGAAGTAGATGTTATGTATGATAAGTGCTCTTCCATAAATATTGAATATTTCTTTCATTTTAGATTTTCCCTAACCATATGATTAAAAGAATTAGTTTTTTTTATATATATTATATATATTTTTAAGTATAATAAGTACTTTAATTGGAATGTACTATAAATATTTAAAATTTATTTCATTTTTTTGCTTGTATTTTATTTGAGATACAAATGTCATATTCATATTTCATAATATCGAATTTATTTAGTATTGACAATATTGAATATTTATTTCCTATGATAAATCAATATCTAAGATTTTATTCCATATGATAAATTAATATTTACGATTTTTTTAATTCATAAGTATAATAAGGCAATTAAATTGGAAATTTGGGTACTTTAGTTCTTTTCAGCCTTAAGAGAAAATACTTATCCATCTTTCATAAACAATAAGTGATATTACCCTAACTAACAAGGCCAAACCCACCCATCTTAATAAGGCCGATATTAAATAATATATTACATAAAAAAGAAAAATATGGTTAGATTTTGTCTTGAAAATTAGAGCTACATTAAAAACATAGAGCCTTAATGCAACAAATGCAATGAAGTGAGTGCAAGAGATGTCTATTTATATGTGACTAGTGAAGATTTCATCAACAATAAATGATATTACCTTAACTAAAATAGGCTAAGCCCATCCTTCTTAATAAGGCCTATATTAAATAATATATTATCTCAAAAAGAAGAATATGGTTAGATTTGTCTTGAAAATTAGAACTACATTAAAAGTTTTCATCAATTTACAACCAATTAGTGGTGTTAACAATGGTCTTTCCTACTTTTTAAAGATTATATAGTTTGAACTTTGAATTTATTAAGATGTTTACCAAAATCTTCTTTTTATTTGAGTTAGTTAACTTATTATGTTTTTGTTTGATATTATTGTTGAAATACAATTAATGCCATAAAATGAGCATACAAGATGTCTGTTTATATATGATTACTAAAGATTTCATCAACAATAAGTGATATTATCCATAACTAACATGGGTCAAATCCACTCCTCTTAATTAGGCTCATGTTAAATAACATACTATCTCAAAAAGAACATGATTAAATTTAATTTGAAAATTAGAGCTACATTAAAAAAATCTCACTAATTTGCAATCAATTGATAGCATTAACCATGGTGTTCCCTATTTTTTTAAAGGTTATATAGTTCGAATTTGAATTTATTAAAATGTTTTACTAGAATTCCTTATTTGAGTTAGCTAACTTATGGTTTTTTATTTGATATTATAGCTAAAATGCAATGAATGCAATGAAATGAGTGCAAGAAAGGTCTGTTTATATGTGACAAGTGAAGATTTCATCAACAATAAGTAATATTACGCTTACTAACATGGGCCAAGCCCACCCCTCTTAATAATGCTCATGTTAACTAATATATAATTCTAAAAATAAGAATATGGTTAGATTTGTCTTGAAAATTAGAGCTCCATTAAAAAATCTCACCAATTTGTAGATCAATTGGTGGTGTTAATGATGTTATTCCCTATTTTTTTAAAGGTCATATAGAACTTTATTAAGACATTTTGTTAGAATCCCCTTTTTATTTAAGTTAGCTAACTTATATTTTTATTTGATATCGTAGCTGAAATGCAATGAATGCAACAAAGTGAGTGCAAAAGAGATCTGTTTATATGGTACTCGTGAAGATTTCATTAACTATAAGTGATATTATCCTAACTAAAATTGGTCTGGCCCACCCATCTTAACAAGGCCCAGTTCTGTACTATGGATCATGTCCACTAAATTTATCATGATTAGACTAACAGCTTAATTGCCAACTTAGCTCAACCCATATATGCGACTATTTAAACCATCCATAATTATTCTCTTTATGAAGTATCATTCTCTTTAAAAAATACTATCGTTTTTAGAAAGTATCATACAAGTGAGGAAACATAATTTATTTTATAAAGTACACTCATTTTTGCCTAAACAATCTATCTAAATCCCTATATAAAGGCCATTTAACAAGTATTTCATTCATTATGTCTTATGTGATTATTTTCACTTCTAAATAGCAAACCTAACTTAAGTGTTGGAGTGGACATCCGACATAGGGTCGAACTCCTCCCTTTCGCTTTCCTATCTTACCCTTTTTTCTCTTATAGTCTCAACTAAAAAAGACCCAAACTATTCATCTCAATACTATCAAATTCATCAATAAGGTAAATAGTATTTACACACCTCTTGCTTAGTCTTTCAATGTCTCTCAATAGTCATCATCTCATCTCCTTGTAATTGTGCCATGTAAAGATTGCAGTGCTAAGGGATTAGCAACCTTGATTCCTGGACATGGCACTATATCATAGATGGTAACATTTATATAATGATGATGCACTTTGAGTGTAATAGATTTAACCTTTAGGATTTTATTTTAGTAGGACTTGGTAAGTGATTTTTTTTTTTTTTAAGTGTTAAGATTTTTGAATCAATTATTTACATTTATGTATACAAATGCAATGTGTATTATTTTTTTTTTATTATAAAGTGGTAAATAAGAAGTATTACCTCTTTAGGTTCTATGTTGGATAATTTATAATTACTCTGAATAAATATAGAGAAATTGTTAGAGAAGAAGAAGCGAAAGAGGAAGAGGAAAGAGAAAGAGCTTACATGATGATCATCTCTAACTTGACATCCAAGTTTGAGTTGTGTGCTCGCATCTAATTTTAAAGTAATTAGTAGCTAAGTCCACTTAGTCCAACTACTTAAATTTATATTTTTCATATATAATAGCAACAATGAATTTGATAAATAATAATTGTTAATAGTAGCATGATATGTAATCAATATCGATTTGTATGAAATAGATAGTAATAACAACGAGTTACATACGTAATAAAGGACTTCCTTGCTAGTAGTAATGTGATATGTGATCAATATCTATTAATAGTAGTATAATATGTAACATGGTGCTATACTTTAGTAGCTAATAGTTAATTTAGAAACTCATTTTGATGCTTTCATCAAAATTATTGTATTTATTTTTTGAAAGAGTGTTAAGTGGGTTTGTGCATAGAATATCTTCTATGTAGAGGTATCAGTTTTTGATTTGACTCGAAAACTCAATCCAAATTAAAAAAAAAAACTCAAAATGGTCTAATCATACAATTTTTTAGTTAAATCCAACTCGACCTGAATATAACCCATGGGTCATTTCAAATTACTCTGATCTTAACCCAACATGTAGATCGACTTGAATGACCTGATTTAAATTATTAAAAAAATTAAAAATTATCTAAAATAAAAAATATTTTTATTTTCAATTCTATATAGACTTAATTTAATTGTCCCAATTTATATTTAATATACTAAGCATTTAAAATAAAAAATTTTAATCAACTTCTATTTTATATAAAATCTACATAATTAAAAAATATTT
This sequence comes from Omphalea diandra, assembly GCA_949677035.1. NCBI lineage: Eukaryota > Viridiplantae > Streptophyta > Magnoliopsida > Malpighiales > Euphorbiaceae > Omphalea > Omphalea diandra. The sequence continues at coordinate 16,822 of CATIWR010375761.1, forward strand.
TAATAAATTATGAGAAAATATCACATAAATAATAAAGAATCTAAATGAATATTTTAAAAATATATTTTAAAAGTGAATAATAAATGATCCAATCAAATCCAAAATATTATTTTTAAGGGTAAATCCAAATTTTTTTCCTGTATGCAAATCTAATTTAAATTATTAAAGTATTTAAAATTTATTTAAAAATAAAAAATATTTTATTTATTTCTAATTTTATATGAACTTAATTCAACTAATTATTTTTATTATTTATAGTCATTTGCTTAAATAATAATTATATTTAATTTATTAAGTGTTTAAATAAAAGTAAAAATTTTAGTTAAATTCTATTTATGTAAAATTTATCTAACTAACAACTTTTAAAAAATTATTTTTCCTTTATAAATTATGTGAAAATATCACATAAATAATAAAAAATTCAAAACAGATATTTAAAAAAGTGAATAATAACTTATTCAATCTAATCCAAAATATTATTTTAAGCATAAACTCAAAACTCGATACGAAAATACTTTCTATATGCAGACAAATGAATAATCATTGTGTTATCCATCTGATGGCAGGAACCCGGCTTTTTATCAGGCCTTTTGGCAAGTCATTGGGAAGGATGTGACTAGTTTTGCCTCAACGTGTTGAATAACTGCGTGTTTTCACCTAATATGAACCAAACCAACATAGTTTTAATCCCTAAGAAGGATAATTCTAAATTGATTTTGGATATGAGGTCTATTTCTCTTTATAATATAACCTACAAGATCATTTCCAAACTTCTCACGAACCATTTAAAGAGAATTTTGTCATGTATTATCTTTGACTCTCAAAGTGTGTTTGTTAAGGATAGATCCATCTCTAATAACACAATGATTGCTTTTGAGGTGGGCCATTTTATTAAAAGGAAGACCAAAGGGAAGGTAGGTATGGCTACTCTTAAGGTTGATATGAGTGAGGCGTTTGGTCGTTTAGAATGGGGTTTCATTTAGGGTATGCTATTAAAGTTGGGTTTTCATGAGAAGCTGGTTGCTTTAGTTGTGGGTTATATCTCTTCAATGAGTTATAAAATTGTTAGTAGTAGTTTTTCAATTGGCCCAACAGCTCATACCAGAGGCATTAGACAAGGTGACCCCCTATCACCATATTTGTTCAATATATGTGCTAAGAGTCTTTCACTTCTGCTAAAAAAAATATGAATTTGTTGGTTTGATTCATAGTACAAGGTTGCTAGAGGAACACTGACGGTCTTTCATCTTCTTTGTCAGTGACAACATATTTTTTTGTAAAGCTACTCCAAAAGAATAGAGGAAGGTTAAGGAGTGCTTGGAGATGTATGGTAATGCTTCTGTTCAAGCCATCAACTACTAGAAATCTTCAATCTCGTTCAATCATAACACTCTGACAACTATAAGGGAAGCCATTTGTGCATTGTTGGGTATGAAGGAAACTAATAACCATGGACATTACTTGGGTTTGCCACCGCTTGTAGGCAAAAATAAGAGAGAGATATTTTCTTATATCAAGGATAGAATATGAAGCAGTGTTCAATGGAGGAAAAACAGGTTTCTTTCTACGACTGGTCAAGAAGTTTTCAATAAATCTATGGCTTAGTTAATCCCAGTGTATGCCATGAGTTTATTCCTCTTACAAAGATCTATGTATGACGTTATCAACAGGTTGTTATGTAAATTTTGGTATGGGAAGAACAATAGTGAGTCTAACAGTATTCATTAGAAAAGTTGGCAACAACTATGTAGAAGAAATGATTTATAAGGTATGAGATTTAGAGACATCCATGAATTCAATGTAGCTTAACTTGGAAAGCAATTTTGGCATTTGTTACTAAGACCACATTTGTTGTATGTGAGGTTGATGAAGGTGAGGTACTTTCCTCAAACTACAATTGTTAATAATTTATTAGCTAATAACCCAAGTTTTCTTTGGCATAATATTTAGGCAACTCGAGAGGTTGTATATGAAGGGATTTGTCCAAGGATAGGGAATGGTAGTGAGACTCTTATTTGGTCAGATCCATGGCTGCTTGGGGATTTTAGTCCATTTTGAAACCACCAGTCTGCCTGCGGTTATGGAAGGCATCAGAGTAAACTCCCTTATGGTGTCAGATAGGTTACAATGGGATAAGAGGTTGTTCAAGACATCTTTGAAGAGAGAGGCGTTGATCTCGTTCTAAACATCCTGTTTAGCTTTAGATACAGGGAGGATAATTGATATTAGCAGTGGAAAAGGAAGGGCAACTACTTTATTAATAGTTGTTATCACAGACTAATGCGTAACAACACTGCCTATGCAATTATCGGGTCCCGCGTATTGGAAAGCCATCTGGAACCTTAGAGTCCCTCAAAAGATCAAAATTCTGCTTTAGAGGATCTAATCAAGTATCTTGCCAACGTTGGATAACCTTTTGGAAAGAAGGGTGGATGTGGTTAATGTTTTTCTAGTTTGTAAGGAGGATTTATAGTCAACTAAGCACTTGTTTGTGGACTCCTCGTTCGTAAGAACTTGTTTGTTATTTTCTTCTTTAGGTACAAGGAATAGATCTCAACCTTCTTTTTCAGCTTCGTTGGTCGAGGTCTTCTCCAATTGGGATGCAGATGCAAGGGCATTTGCAATTATTATCATTTGGAAGTTATGGTCAAATAGGTTTAGTTTGGTGTGGAGGAATAAAGGGTGCCATCCTAGAACTCTAGTAGAGTAAGCTAGGGATTTCCTGTTCTAATTTGTTAAAGCTTAGAAGCTGTTAGAGAAGATAGCTACTATGTCGAGAAAAGTAATGCCTAAGTGGTGTAATCCTCCTGAGGGATGGGTCAAATGCAACGTGGATGGCGCCATATTTAATGATGAAGGTAAAATGGGTACAATATGTATTATTAGGGACAACCAATGTAGATTCATAATGGTGCAAATGTTATCAAGGGATCATCCTTTGGCGTGTGTTGGTATGGCTCGGGCTCTTAGTCTTAGGGAAGCTTTGAATTGGCTAAATAGGAAGAACTTCTAAAAGGTGCAGGTTGAGGTGGATGCTTTGGGCATCTTTCAAGCTTTTCGTTCTTCAGAAGTTGACAATTTGGTGTTTGGTTTTGTTATTCTTGATTGTTAAACTCTTATTAATGAGATTCTTGATTGTAAAATCTCGCATTTTGGTAGGTCAGCAAATCAGGTTGTTCATGCTATAGTTAGAGCATATATTTTCCAGTTAGATCCCATAGAGTGGGTTCATGAGGCCCTTTCTATTTATTGTTGATGTTTTAAACCTTGATTTGCAATAAAATCACTCTTTTAGCCTAAAAAAAGAAAAAGAAAGAATAATTAATCTAAAATAAGGTAGTTAGGTAATAGTGAAATAAGAGAGGTAAGTATTTAAAAAGAATGGCAATAATATCATTTACATTCTTAAAATATTTAACGTTGAGTGTAAATAGTCATTCATTTTTTTTTTTTTAACTTCTAGCCTTTTACATTATGAAACATGAAATTTGATTAATTAACTATTGGAAAATTGATCTATATATCAAAATTATAATATGCGAAATACAGGCCAAATGGCACTTACTATTAACTAATGTGTTACATATTATTCACTTGAAAGAAATTAAATACTAAGTTATAATTAAATAGAGACATTAAATCGGAAACACTTACATATAAATCCCACTTATTCATAAAAAAAATTATAATTTCTCACAAAGAATATATAAAATATTATATATGAGAAGGATGGAACCCGTTTTAATTAATTTTAAGACCCAAGTAATTCTTGTTTTTAATTATCAAAGATAATAAAATACAAAATAATTATTAATATTTTATAATTAAAATTGAATCAATTAACGCATTATTCTTAAGTTTATCTTTATTATTAAATCAAATTTTCATTTACATCTACTATATCATATAAACACCTAATTTTTTTTTTAATAAAAGCAAAACTTGCATTGAAAAAAAAGCAGAAGAATCACTCAAAATACAAGTAGCAAATTGGAGAGCAATCTCCTCAAGAAAAATGAGTTCTTTGTCAATGCCTAAAACCCACTGTGCAATATCATGAGCAACTCTATTACAATCCTTACCAACATGACAAAACCTAATTGAATGGAAATGGCGACATAATGCAAGAATGTCTTCGTACATTAGGAATAAAGAAGAAATTCCTTGATCCCTACCATTTAAGCGAGAGATGACATTTAATGCGTCAGCTTCAACCACATCTCGAAAGTAGTACTACAACGTGATCTACAAGCCATATGGAATATCCATAGCTTCCCCATCTCAACCTCATACTTCTCCTCTACCCGTCGTCTTGCTAGTGCCACTACCTACCCTTCACAGTCGTGCATTACTACCCTCAATCCAGTCTGATTTTCAACTACAACAGTAGATGCATTAGTGTTTATTTTGATCATGTTGCCTGCAGGAGCTTCCCACCGTGGAGGAGAAACCCGTTGCACATTAGTTTGCTCCTCTCATTCTTGTTGTCTTGTAATTTCAACATGAAAAGTGATGCTGCGTTGCACAATTTCAGATATGCTCAACACCTTACTTCCATTAACAATCTTGTTTTGTTCAAACCACACATTCCATAGGACAATTGCAGTAAGGCAAAAATCATCCCTATTTAATTATTTACAAAGGAACTAAACCTACACAGTTCTATTCGCAGCTTCCACTCGATCAACTAACAGGTCCAATGGGGATGCCATCCACATGTCTCTAATCCATTCACAATCCTTAAAAATGTGGAAAAGCGATTCATTCCCTTTACTAGATCTAATGCAAACATTATACACCTTCAGACCTTTTCATTCCAGTATATCGTGTCAGGGTAGGAACGCTTTGTGTAGTCTTCACATAAAGTGTCTCACCTTCAAGGGAATTGGTAAATGCCAAAAAAGGTTTTGAATAGGATTTTCTGAACTAAAAGAAGGAGCTGCGACCAAATTATCTCTCTTTATACGCCGCCCCACATGATAACCGGTCTTCACACTGTAACACCCATCTTAGTGTGCCCTCAAAACAGCTTATCTTTTGGACATCTTGAGCTCAATGGGATGGCCAAAATCCTATTAGCAAAAGGCAAAAAAATTCTTGTGGCTAACTCTTAGATTCAGTAGTTCATATATTCCTCTATAAGACAGCACACTCTTGCATTTGCAGGTAGCCCCTTTCGAACCAACAACTGCATATTACCCACTCTTGCAATAGAATTATCGTTCCACACACTAACATCCTGCTTGTTGCCCGCTCGCAAATATAAACCACTTCCCAACAGCTCATTTGCACTCAAGGTGCTCATTGTCTTTGGTCATCACTATGACTAATCTAAACAAATAAAATAGTATGTTATATTAATTTTATTTTGTGGATATTAATTTTATTTTATGGAACTTGACATAATTGCAATGATCATTATATGATATTATATTATGTTTTTCATTTTACTATATTTTTATTACATTACAAAATACTATGTTTTCTTAAATATAGACATAATATTCATAATAGCTTACTATACATCTGAATTTTAAAAGATTTATGATTGTTGTATATACTCAAGTTTTTGAGATGTTAATGGTGAGATAATATTACACTTTAACAATGCACTAAGAAAATGCAGAAACGGGCATGAGAGAAAGAGTGAGCAAGATTAATAGATTCAAATAGTTGGTAACAAATAAGAAAATAATAAAGGCTCGGATATATAATGATGATGCACCAACTGAATAAAAAAAATATATTAGATGTACAATGATGATATATCAACAGAGTAAGAAAAATGTAAACTCAAATATGTAATAATGATGCACCAACTAAATAAAAAAAATATAGACTTTAGATGTACAATGAAGATGCACCAACCGAGCAAGAAAATTGTAGAATATGAGGGAAGAAAAGAGAGAGAGTAAGAAATTAGAGAATGAGAGTTATGTGGAAAAAAAAAGTGATAAAAATGAGTTCCAAAAGGTCTTAAATGAAGTGGATTAAAGATCTATTTATAGTAATAGGAGATTCTGAGAAAAATTAAATAAGGTAATTTATAAATATAATACAGTGAAAAGTAAATAGTAAAAAGACATATATACCATACGTAGTGCATGGTTGACATTTAAGTTAATTAAGAAAGGTTAAATAGAATCAAACTTTTTTTAATGAGTCCCATTCTGAGCCCATTAAGCTAAAATAACTCTTAAAGTTATTTTGATAATATGAAATTAATTCTAAAATGCTGCCATTAATTTGGAAATTAAATTTATGTATTGTATAATTTGGATTACCAATACTCCAAAATGCGTGTTAGATCGGTCCTCACATAAATAAAATAAATATTAAATTAGAGTTCAAAATAAATAGCAATTTAAGCAAGTAAATTAAAAGTAATAGAATATATGTGAATTGACTTCTAATTATAATTATAGTAATAATTTAGATAATTATAAATGAAATAAAATAATTAAATATATGTAGTTAATGTATCTACAAACATAATCACCATATTCGAATCTAGCAAATATAAAACTTCACTATAACCCTTCTCAATATTTTAAAAGAAAATAGTGAGCTTTTCCTTAATGTTGATGCTTTTACTTTTTTTTTTTTTTTTTTATAGACTTAAGCAGCATGCCTTTCAGCTAAATTTTTTTTATTTGTCGATAATTTATTAACCTGAAAAGAATCAAAGCATTAATTAACTTAGTTTCAATAAAACTAAAAAATTTTACTAAATTTTTATTTGAAAACAAATTGTAAAGCCAAAGTTTAGATTTATTGTGATTGTCCTACTAGTCTAATAATTGAATGCTTTAAACGTCAAGAGCTCAAATTCGTTAGTGAATGTCGTTTTTCATTAAAAATCTCTTGTTGAAAGAGATTGTGGTAAGAAAGATGCTTAATGGCGTTATTATAAATGCTCATAACTAGAAAGGGATTATTTTCGTTTTCATTTCACTTTCAACCCACGGGTTAAGAATCATTTTGAATTTAATTCATTATAAATGCTTATAATAAGAAAAAATAAATTAATGTTATTAGTTCAGTTTATGTAATTACATGATAAGTGCGTTCTAATACTTACCAGTCCACGTAAGATTAAAATTTATATAAATTTTATTTCTGAAATTTTCTTTTCTAATATCCAATATGCGAATCCTTATACCTCACCTATTTTTCTTTTTTACTTTTAGAATTTAGTTCTTTATTAATTTTTTAAAAAAGTATTATTCAAACTTTGAATTTATTTTTTTAATCTCAACTTATTTTGAGATGAAATAAGTATGAAATCACCTTGTTAAAAAATAATTTTCTTCTTATTATATTCAACTATATGTTAAAATTTTCTTATTCATAATTCTATTTTTTGTCCTTTTACATATTTGTGTTATTTATTTTAAAAATTATAGAATCATATTTTATGCATAATTCTATTTATATATATATATATATATATATATATATATACACCACCCCCACCCTTTTAAGACAAATACTACATCTCCTTTTCACGAATATTTTTACATCTTTCATTTATTTGACTTTTTAATATATATATATATACACACGCGCGCGTGCGCCATTTTAAATCCCCACCTCCACCCACCTTTTTAAGACAAATGCTACATCTCCTTTTCGCGAATATTTTTACATCTTTCATTTATTTGACTTTTTAAAAAAAAAAATTTATGAGAAATGAATAAACCAAAATAGCATTTGTGGGTTATACAACAGTGTAACTCTCTCATTTTAATAGCTATTATTGTACTAGTGGATAGAGAAATCGAATTTAAAATCTTCATTCCTCATAAAATGCATTTTGCATATGTATTTATTTAAATTTTTTATATGTATATACGTGATTTTTATATATGTTATATATCAAAGTTGGAATTATAATAATCATTGATAATAATACGAGCTCCTTTATGTGTATTTTTAATATAGCAGAAGCTTTATAAGATGTAAATCCGTGAAAAATTGAAAAAAGGATTTTTTTTTTTTTTATAACATGTAATTTTAAAGGCTGAAATAATGGAATTTAATTGATAATCGATGAGTGTCACAGGCGAAATTTATGAGTTTGAACCATTGACCTTTTTTTTTTTTTTTATCGAAATATAATCTATAAATATCATTTTAAAAATAATTTAGCATTACTGAAATATCACTGAATCACATTAAATACTATAATTATTATCTTATTTGTTAAAAAAAATTAATCACTGCTCATCTGCCACGTCAATTTTCCTACCAAATTGTCCAGAATTTGATTAGTTTCTTTATTCATAGTCCCATTTGGCAGAATTGCCTTCGCATCGTGTAGAAGATTTGGCTTTCTTATTTGAATGTCCAACCGACAGAATTCTCTCCCTAGCTTTACTGACTTTCACACACATATAATAATAATCTAATAACACAAAACGTTAATAAATCTTTAATATGGTTTTACTGATTGGTTTTTAATGTAAAATGATAAAAGTTGGTAAGAACGAAAATTTCAATCTAAATTAAGAGTAAAGTGAAAATTTTATATGAATTTAACAAAAACATGTAATATAATGAAATTAAATTAAAAGCTGTTTTAATATAATATATGAAAGTAAAAAATTAAATAATATAATATCAAAAATGCAAAGATCATAATTCTTAAGTTAACAAAGAATCCATAAAAGTGGTTTGTACGTCTATTTCATTGATATAGATTGCTATTCCTAATTTAGTAGACTGTCCAAAATTATAATATATTAGAAATCGACTATTAACTCGTGATAGGCCATAAAATTGTCCAAAAATGGTCCTGTTCGTGCAGAAAACTTCCACGAGAAATTAATTTGAATAATATGTTAATGGTAGGTAGAAGTTGTAATTAAGAGTGCACTAATGCTAGTTGAATGAGGGTTTACAAGAATACTATTGCATGATTTGTTTTTTCATTAGGTGAGCTATACTATAGCTTGTTTTTTATTAGGACTTGAATTCATAATTTTTTAATAGAAATCTTAAATTTTTAGTCTCTTAATAGTAATTAAATTCGTAAAAACAAATTTATATATGTAAGCACTATAAATATTGCAAAGAATTTGAATACATAGATAATTAGATATACAAAAAGTATGCTCTAATTATCCCATTATAGAATGGCAGTAAGGTCCATGCGAAGACAACAAATTATTAAGTATTAAAAGTTCAACTAAGCAAATGAAGGAAAACCATTCACCGTCCCATTATAGGTTGGATGTATTACCAAATTGAATCGAATCAAAAAAATATTATTTCTATTTTTATTAATTTTTACAGTATTTTAATATATATAATAATATAAAATATTTTTATAAAGATATTAATTCAATAATATTAAAATTATCCTTTGAGATTGTATGTTAGAATTCCAACCCCACAAATTAACGAAAACATAAACATGTGTTCGTTGAGAATAATCAATCATAGTGTCCTTACCATTTGATCATAACACCTATCACATTTATCACATGGACCATGATGTTGAATTATTGTTGATAAATAAAATCAAGAAAAAATTCATCTATGAATTTCTAGATTTTTTGCGTTTTTTAAGTTTAACCTTTCAACTTATAAATATTATATTTAAACCCTTCAATGCTTCAAATTTGTGTCATGAACACCTTCGCTAATGAAACCGTTAATAGGTTAACATAAATGATACATCACTATTATTATAATATTATTGTTAGTGAAATATCATCCTAGTTGTAATATTATATTATTAACATAAATTAAGCAAGAACTATATTAAAATTTAACCGTTCTTAATTGGTAGGGTTCCTAATTTGAACACAAACTCATTGAAGTAGTTGAGAGCAAATCGAAGAAGCTGAGAGGAAATGGTGATAACTTTCTCACCAAGTCGTGTGACCCGATCACAATTCTCAGCTATACGAAATGGTTCAAAGGCACAAACATAAAGTAGTAGTAGAAGGAGAATCCTAGACCTACCAGGAACTAATGAGATGATGAAACCTTCAATTATTTTGTGGAAAAATTGCATGTTTGATTATGTCGAAGACAGTGAAAAATACTGGAAGATGGTTTTATGGATGTGCACATCCACATGTAAGGAAATATAATTTTGGGTTATTACTTGTTGATGTTTAAGTAATGGTAATCGTATTTGCAGGGAAGATTTTGTAGGCTTTTTTTTTTATTTGGTACGATGGGGGATTCATTAAGAAGACTTTAATGCTAAGAAGACTTGCAAGGATGGTGAGCAAGAATGAAATGTCAAAAGCCATGGATGTTTGTAAAGCTAATAGAAATATAGATGTTGCAATTGAGGTGTTAAAGTAAGAGAATACACCTTTAAATGCACAAGTTCTGGAATTGAGCAAGAAAAGTAAAGAAATGAAAAAATAGAAGGACTTCTATTTGATGGTGTTAGTTGTTATGTAAGTGAATGTAATTCTGAAATAGTGATTTATATGGACTGAATTGGTGATTTGTATGGACTAAAATGGTGTTTTGTATAGATTGAAATGCTAAGGTATAATGTGTTATTTTGTTTAATAAACTGAACAAGTTTAATTTCATTCATTCCTTAATTTCTTTCATCAATTTGAAATACCTAACACCTAATTAATCTCTATGAACAAAGTCTAGAGCAGAGAGAAATAACATAAAGCTACAAATTCTAATTAAAATTTGTGTTGTAACTTTTTGTTAAATATCACCTAAGATCTACTTACATTTGTGACGCTTTTGCTATAAATTCATAAATCTATATGGCAAAAAGCCTTCAATATAATGTACATCTGCGCCAAAAAGCCTTCAATGTAATATACAACTTTTGATATATAATAAACTTAACATCAAAAGTAATTTCAATAACAAATTGATAGAAAAATATAACTTTCATTATAAGGATTGATATAAATAGTAGCCTACATAAGTGTTTTAAGCTTAAGAGCTATATATGCTCTTCAAAATGAGTAACTAGTTCTACTTACAAAAAGAACAATTATAATGCCTGTAGAAAAAAGCTATAGAAATGCTACTTACAAAATGCACAAGGCATTACAAAATTCAAATGTCTTTAACAATTTCATATACATCTATCTAATCATAAAATATTAACTTAGGTTGGTCATATTAATGAACAAAAAACTCCATAATATTTGCAGCTATCAACAAATAACCTTTGCTGCTACGGAGTTTGGTGTTTTGCTAGCCCTTTATCCTTGTCAATACTCTTTGCCTTTCCTTTCTATGGTGTTTGCAGGTTCATATAAAAGAGAATATGTTAGCAATAAAGTCATCATTTATAATTCAACATTAAAATGCATACATAATGACTTGTTTCTCACATGTAGCTTAATTGGACATATCCTCAGATTAGTCCATAAACCAGGAGCAGTTGTAAAGTGTTTATGTGTAAATGCTTGGCTTGACTGAGATGCATTCTATTGCTGGAATGCTTTGAAGTCTGAGTAGAATTTCTAAGATAAAGTTGCAGGATTAGCTTGAGTTGTCTTTGATGTCATGGTCTTTTATCTTTTTGCAAGCCTTAGGGATTTAATGGTATGGTTCTAGATAATAAAGAATAATATACAAAAGCTCATTATAAAATATCAATATAATCAATATAATGCCTAAAATTAAAACTTGGTTACCTTTGTCTTAGTAGGACATCCTCTGCTATTGTGGCCACTCTATTTGTATAGTTTACATGACATGATACTATTTTTTCTTGAAAGCTTTCCAACTTTCTTCACTTCATCTTTGTCTTTCCTCCTATTTTTCTTTGGCCTTCCAGGCATTAGCCTCCATGGTGGTGGTTCAATTGCATCTTAACTAGTCTATACCCAAAGCCTTTTGCCTTTCATAGGTTGCATACAAAAATTGTATGCCTTCAAGTAAGTCTCCTTCTTATGCCAATATACAACATATTTCTCAATGTCCTCATGTGCACTGTATATTGCATATATGGTATGCTGGCAAGGGATACCAGTCAAATTCCATTCTTTACATGTACAGGTTCCTTTGTCCAACTTCACCACATGTTTATTCTTAGGATAAAAAAAGACTTGTAACTTCATAGCCCTCATCTCCATTAAAAGCCAAATACCAGTTGTAAGACTTTATTTTATTTTTTCAACTTTTTCCATTGCATTGGGTGGCATATTAGAGATCCAAGTTTCTGCAAATCTCTTATTTTCTACAATTCCTTCCATCACTTTTACTCTTATTTCTTTCGACATGGTGAAGATTGACTTGCATCTTGCTTTAAGTGTCCACCCATTGAAAGTTTCACTTGGGTTATTCTCAACCACATCACATTTGATATTGGTATTGAAGAAAGCCTTACACCAACAACTCATACTGAATGAGCAGTTGCTTCAACAATCCTTGTACCAAGCTTATCAGCTCTTTAAAATTTTTCTTTAATTCTTCAATGTATGTTGACCTTGCACACTTCTAAAATGCAACTTTTCTTTCTTCACCCTTCAATGTTTTTGTCTAATTTACATAAATGTGCCTAGTACACAATCTGTGCACCTCCTCATGCAAGTGCTCTCAAGATCCTGTACCTAATAATTAACATACAATAGTTAAATAATTATATCTAGATTACATAGCATTGTAAGTGAAACGAGTGCATGTGTTCATACCTTTTGCATGTTAGAAATGATTGTGTATGCTCTTCCATCCCCAGTGATAAGTTATATTTGAGGCACTTTAGAAACCATGCCCATTTTTTTTTCCTCATCAATAACACCCCATGCTAAAGGGAACATCTGATTATTCTCATCCTTGCCTATAACATATAGTAACTGCCCTTTGCAAATCTCTTTTAAAAAACATCTATTTAGGCCTAGCATAGGGCAACATCCAGCTAGCCACCCCTTCTCCATATCAAGATTTGGCCTTATTTTTAAAATTATAATAATTAGATTGTTTGTTAAATATAATAAATTTGGCCTTATTTTTAAAATTATAATAATTAGATTGTGTGTTAAATATAATAATTATATTAAGTTGTAAATTTTTAATTATATCTAAAATATAAAATCTAATCATTATAACTTTAAATGATTATAATTTTATTTAAAATTATTTTCTTAATTATTAAAATAAAAAAATAAAATCACTATTTTGTATGCATGTAGAAGACTAAATTTTGGTTTGTCACTTTTAAGTGGCAGACCAAAATAATTACACAGTTTTTTTTACAATATTATTTAATTTTTTTTATTTAAATATCTATTAATTTAATTGGCCGACGTTCTATTATTGAACTCTTTGATGTAAAAGAGTTTTCAATTATCTTTATTTGGTAATTATTTTGAGGCTGTTGTAGTTCTCTAATTTTATTTTTTTTTACATCTTTTTGCAAACTATCCCGTATACATTTAGTCGTTCTCTTTTTGCAACTTCATTTTTCGCATGTCACGGTCAGGTCTACCGTCACCCTTCTTTCTTCTTCCTCTTCTTCTTCGTCCTCTTCTTATTCTCTGTATACATGGAGTCATCAAGTGGACAATTTGGGGTTCTGTGTTCTTTGTAGTGTGTGCTCTTCCTTCCCATGATTGAGGTACTAACATCTCTTTCTTTCCCTCTCATCATCATATGACGATTCCAACAAAGCCCACATATTTCTTTCTACCATATTTGGTCTTCCCTTTCATTTTCAATCTCTGCTCTGCACTGCAGGCATGCATATATAAAGAAAGAGAGAACGAGATGTGTGTGTGTATGATTATAATCAAGTGGAAAGAGAGAAGAGGGATAAGAGACAACCACCGTGAAATGAAAAGATAAGCAGAACATAATAGAAACCAAGAAATGTATGTATCGAAATTGCTTGCATAAAGAGAAAAGACAAGCTTCATAGAAAATGACTAAGATATCGTCACGTCTATATAAACTTTAACAGTTTGCATCCACTCTGTATAGACACTATTTCTTCTTCGCTTTCACTACTAACGTTAGTATAATTTTGATAGAAAGAAAGAAGCTTTAAAGAGAAGAAAGGAAATTTGGGTTTTTGTGATCGAGTGTTGTTGGTTGCTGGTGCCTCCACTCCAGTCACCCCAATATCTTCCTCCTTCTTCGCCACGTGGTTTTCTATTCTCTGTATCAGCTACTTAATGCCCATAACCTTATTGTCACTATAACTTACTTCCGTGTTCTGCTCTCTTCCTTCTACCTATCTATCCCTCCCATTTTTCCCCCACTCCGGGTTGTTTTTAGCTTCTTTTGATACTATTTCTAATTTTCCTTAATTTGGTTATTTTTATTTTTTCTGTTCTTGGAAGCCGTAATTCACCATCAATACTTTCTTTGTCTCTTTGTTTTTTACTTACCTGAAATGGGTTGTTCTTGTTGTTGTTGGTCTTGATGGTGAATTTGGAAAAGGTTTTCATCTTTGTACCTGTAATGGCTTTAATTCTTCGATTTCGAAAGCTGTGCTATGTAGAGCCAGTGAGATTCCAATCTTTCGAATTCCGGAAATGTGAGAAGAAAGATGAAATTTTTACCCCTGAAACCAAAAATGCATTAGAAGTTAACAAGAAAAGGACTAGAAGAAAGCAAAGAGAATGGTGTTGCATAGACTATTGTTGTTGGTTAATTGGGTACACGTGCACTACTTGGTGGCTACTGTTGTTCTTGTATCACTGTTTGCCAGCCACATTGGCTGGATTTCAGGTACCTGAATCACCTGGTGCAAGGCTTAAACGTGAAGGTTTGACTGCTCAGCATCCTGTGGTTTTGGTGCCTGGCATTGTCACTGGAGGGCTAGAGATATGGGAAGGCAAACCTTGTACAGAAGGCCTATTTCGAAAACGACTGTGGGGTGGTACCTTCTCTGAAATGGTCAGAAGGTTTGGAATTGAACCACCCTTTCTTTAATCAATTTCAATTTCATATGTTTTGATATCGAGTTAGACAAGCAAACTTGAGATGAGACTGTCTTGGTATTGAGTGAATTCCATTTGTGTTCAATTTCAGATGTTAGAATCTGGAAGTCTGTTGGATTGTCTATCTTTGCTTTGATTTCAATAACTAATTATATTTAAGTTATGAATTGATAGTTTGATTAGATTAAGGGAACTCATATGGACTTTGTATAATAAATATTTCTGAATCAACAATTTGATTAGATGTTAGAATTTGGATTAAGTGTTCTTATGAATTTGGATTAGAAATTTGTCTGATTGCCTATCTTTGTTTTGATTTTAATAACTAATTTCAGTCAATCCATGAGTTGATTAGATTAAGAGAATTCATATGCAAGTTGTGTTGGAATTTTTAGGCCATTGTGTTGGTTGGACCATTTGATTTTGCACAATGAGACTGGTCTTGATCCGCCAGGCATTCGAGTTCAAGCAGTTCCAGGGCTGGCCGCAGCTGACTATTTTGTTCCAGGATACTTTGTTTGGGCTGTTCTGAGAATTTGGCAAAAATTGGATATGAAGGGAAGAATCTGCATATGGCAGCTTATGATTGGAGGCTTTCTTTTCAGAACACAGAGGTATATAGGTCTTACTCTCTTGATTCAAGGCTGCTTTTTATTATCTGTAGATGTTAGTTTCTGCAGAAATATTGATCATGGGTTTAAACCTTCATTTAATGATAACAGATAAAGCAGATAAGTAGAGTTTTTGAAACAGATAGCATATAAAATGTTTCCTTTTATGAAAAGAATTCCCATAACATTTTGACTTATAAAGCAAAAGCATATAAAATACTTGGTTCTTCCTTTGTCATAAATGGTACATTGTGATATTTTTTAGAAGAAAAGCTTTATAAGTTCTGGATATCATGATCAATTAGAATTGAGTTTTCACTAATATATTCCTAATTCGAAAGAAGCAGATTCGGGACCAGGCTCTTAGTAAACTGAAGAGTAAAATCGAGCTTATGTATGTAACAAATGGCTATAAGAAAGTGGTAGTGGTTCCCCATTCAATGTGGGTTGTCTGTTTTCTACACTTCCTTAAATGGGTTGAAACACCTCCTCCGATGGGAGGTGGTGGTGGTCCAGGTTGGTGCAGCAAGCACATAAAAGCAGTCATGAACATCGGTCCAACATTTCTTGGTGTTCCAAAGACAGTTAGTAATGTACTCTCTGCTGAGGGCAAAGACATTGTGCTTTTCAGGTTTGTGTTGGAATCTATCAGTTATACTAATTAGCTTTTAGCTATTGACACTCAACATTAGTGGAGTAAGACACTGCAACTATTTTGTACTTAATGATCCATGTTGGTTCAGTAATATATTGTTTCTATCATATTTATTTCAGCAATGATTTAATGATAAAACTTATTCATTTGAAATGCTTTTGCATGGACAAAATAGAGCTATGTTTTCCAGTATTTTGGATTCTGAAATTCTCGGACTTCAAACCATGGAGCATGTCCTGCAGGTGACTCGAACATGGGATTCAACTATGTCATTGTTACCTAGAGGAGGAGAGACTATCTGGGGTAACCTGGATTGGTCTCCTGAAGAAGGGCAAGTTTGTGATCTGTCAAAGAAGAGTTCTTTGCAATCTTCTATGAATGATAACAGTAGTGATGTTACGAGAGCTTTCCAAATGAAACAATCAGTTAAGTGTGGAAGGATAATTTCTTTTGGCAAGGAGGCATCACAATTAACATCCTCGCAGCTTCCCTCTTTTGATCCGAAGGTATTATTCTACTATATTGCTGCAAAAAGTAAGAAAATATAAATAGCTTTTGGAATATGGAAAACAATTCTTGGCTGCAAGCCACTACTAATCAGGTAGAAATGGAAATTGATATCATTTAGACTATTGAACTATTTTAGATTATCAATCACAGGATAAGGGCTGTAATTCCCTTTCCTGAAATTCATATTCACAAAGCTCTTGAAATTCCTTCTTATACTCAATTTTTTTTTCTGTATCTTTGATTGTCTCTTAACTTGCTAATAGTTCATGATGTTTTTCCTATTCAATACATAAATGTTAACTCCAATAACTGAAGTTTGTAACAGTGAAGCATAAGCATTAACGGTTTGAGATTTGGATTTCTGTTTCAGGTTATCTGATGCTCCAGATATGGAGATATACTGCATATATGGTGTTGGAATTCCTACTGAAAGATCATATGTGTTCAAGCTGTCACCCTCTGGTAAATGCAAGAGCATTCCATTCCGGATTGATACCTGGGTTAATGGAGAAAAGGGAAGTTGCTTGCAAAACGGGATATCATTTGTTGATGGTGATGAAAGTGTGCCTGTAGTGAGTGCAGGTTTTATGTGCACCAAAGGTTGGAGAGGAAGAACTCGTTTCAATCCATCTGGTAGCCCCACATACATAAGAGAGTGTCGACACAAACCACCAGCTAGCCTGCTCAAGGGACGGGGTATGGGGAGTGGATCACATGTTGACATTATGGGAAATTATGCATTTATCAAGGATTTACTAAGAGTTGCTGCTGGAGCCATCGGTGCTGATATTGGAGGTGACAGGATTCATTCTGAAATCATGAAGATGTCTGAGAAGATAAATCTTAAGCTATGATTAGTATTAAAACATCATTACCATAAAGAGAGGAATCAATTGGCTGCAAGCTGGAAACAGAACTAACTAAAGAACAGAGTTGCAGGACTGAGGTTTTCCCATGACTGCATTACTGATTTATAAGTTGTAACTTGTAACTACCATAGAAGAGTTAAAAGGGCGTGATGATTTGGTTGAGAATAATGAGTACATGAGGAAAATTGAAGCATGAGCTCTAGCTATTCAGGGAATTCCCTGTAGGAAATTACTACTGTGGTCTCTCCTGGACCTGAGATTTAACAAAGAGGGCTGCCTTTTCCTCGGTTCTTAATGTTGCAATTGCCTTGGATTATGAAATCAAATAAAGGATAAATCCTGTTGTATCTGCTAATAAGATAATGGTCTAAGTTTTTTTTTTTTTTTTTTTCTTTTTGGCAAATAATCAAGTTAAGAAAAGTTATAAAGAATCCTGTTGTATTGACTGATAAAATAATGGTGTTTGAGATTAACTTAATTTTTCTTGTCCTAGATCAGAAATTAAGGACCAAAGGTCTTTTTCCCCTCTATTCTATAATGTCCATCACGGAATTTGAAGCACTCAACATGAATTCTTTGATACCTTCATTACAAATTAAAAATGACCATTATTGACTACTCAGATGTGAGATCAACAATGCCAAAACTAATTAAACTTCACATACATATGACACATGCATGGCCATCTACCATATGCAAGCTTTTCTAGCAAAGTAGAAAAAGCTACCTTTAACAACTCATGTTTGCAAAGGTTCATCAGCATTTCCATAAAATCAAATCTTTTTAGTTCCATTTTTTAGCATCTATCACTAGCGTAAATCACATTTGTAATTTCATTATTTTTTTGTTAATTTAACTTTAATTAAAATTTGAACTTGAAATCTTTTAGACTGTATTTGGTAAGACGTAATCACTTGTAATGTAATTAAAAATGATGTAATAAAACAAAAAATATAATATAATAATCATTGTAACTTTATGTTTGATTTCAAAAATAAAATTGACGTAATATAGTATTTTATTTATTTAGATTAGCTGTCTAGAGGTCGCAATAGTAACAGTGGTGATTGGAAGTGGTAGCTATAGTAAAAATAGTGGTGACGTAGATAGTAAAAATAAGAATAATTATGATAATGGAAGTAAAAATAAATAATATATTTATAATTACATAAATATTTATACGTAAGGAGCCATATACTAATTAAGGCAAATTGATTACATAATGTAATTGATATTACATTTATTTATTTTTTCTTTTGTAATCATGCCAAACAAATTAATCAAATATAACTATAATTATATTATATTTTTGATCATTCCCTAACAAACGTAGCCTTAATTTTGAAGACAATTACAGCTATTTTAATAAAAGCAAGACTTAAAAAGAGTAAAAAAGGTGCTCTGAATCATTGCAACTAGATCAACTTTGAGTACCAAAGATTCATAAACTTATATACCTTAGTCTTTTTGTGTTGAGCTATGGGCAAACCATGCACTAGGACATTAGGATCCCCATCATAAAGATTTAGGACAAAACTCATTTTGAGACCTCAAACTTTTAATTTTTATTCTATTAAACTCTTATAGTTTAAATTTGTTCTATTAAACTCCTTGTACTATTAAAATCAATTATTTTAAGCCCTTTTTTAACTATCTGTCAACTCATGCCTTTCAATAGCCTTGTGAGCTCATGAATGACTTGAGAACACAGTGGGCTTTTGGGCAAAATCCATTCTAAGCCTCTCAAACTTTTAACTTTTATTCTATTAAACCATTACAAAAATCCTCAGGATGGATTTTACATCCATGTGTGAAAGATAGTTTAACGACGTTAGGTGATTGAAAAACATATGTTGACAAATTGTTAAAACAAGGTTTAAAATGATAGATTTTAACAGTGCAGTAGCTCAATAAAATAAATTAAAACTATAAGGGCTCAATAGAATAAAAATTAAAAGTTCGAGGGTCTCAGGATGGGTTTTGCCCAAGATTTACAAAGATAAATGTTTTCCTCTAGCTAACTAAATCATATTCCGGTTAGAAGTCCATAACAACTAAGATAATATTTGGTAGGATGTACTGAAATGGAAGGAAATGTAATGTAATTAAAAGAAATCTCTCTTACTTCATTTTCTTTTCTTTTCCATCAAATACATTTCTCATTTATTTAAAAAAAATCGTATCATTTTGCAGAAATTAAAAAAATTATAAGGTGAAATTAGAAATTATATAATAGTTTTTTTGTCTCATATAAAATAAAAATTGTTTTTGATTTTTAATTATTTTTGCAGATAAATTGAGATTATGAAGCTCCACTTTAATGATTTCAAGTAATTAACAGTATAAAAGTATGTATTAGTAGTGTTTGTAATTTATTTCTATTGATTTTTTTTAAAAAAATATATTAGGTATGTTTCTTATTGGAATTTATTATAAATTATTTGATATTAATTTATAAGAAAAAAAAGAAAGTGAAACTCGAATAATTTTTTTAAATAAAAAGTTAAGATTTTTATTCAAATTAAATAAAAAGTATTTAGTAGTTTTTTTTAGTAAAAATGAAATTAGTATTCCAATTTTTTACTAGAGTAAATATTATTTTTATATTAGAAATAAATTAGTGTTATAATTTTATCAATGTGAATAATGTTGTTTGCTAGAAATTAAATTATTATTAATAGAATATGAAGATGACAACTAAGTGTTATAATTTTTTTATTAAGAATTAAAATAGTATTATTTTAAAGTATTTTGAAGATTATAATTAAAAATTATATGTATAATATATAATATTCAAAAATAAATTTAAAAAATTTATAAATTATTAAGATAATATATTGAAGGAAAAAACTATAAAGTGAAATTAATTATATTTATTGATGTATTTAAAAAATTAATAGAAATTAAATTAATTTTGAGGATATTGTAATTGAATATCATAAAAAACTAATAGTGTTCTTAAAGTAAATAACTTCTATATTACAAATTAAATTATTGATCATAGAATATTATTTTCTCAACTCACTAACTTGATGGATTGAGGAGGTAAGATTTTTTTATTTTATTTAATTTAACTATTTTGACTTTTCTATTCTTATTAACTAAAAAAAAAAAAACTTATTTTATCCATTTTTCCAAACACGCTATAATTGGCGAATCATGATATATTGAGCACTTGTTGGGGAGGGGGAGGGAGGGACTTTTTATGCAATTCAATTTTTATTTAATTTTTTATTTTCTAGTAACTTAACAATGGCATGCAAAAAAAAATGGAAAATTTTTTTCTATTATGAATTTAAAATGTAATACTAGTTTATTCCTTTATTATTATTGTAACATATTATCATTTATTTCATTAATGTTATTGTTAAGTTATAATATTTTTTTATTTAGATTATACAATAAATAAAGATAAATGCCTCATGGTTATATTTTTGTTAAGTATAAACATAACGCAAATATGATATTAGATCATTTACTAACAATTTTTCACAATTTTAGTATTCAACTCACTCAAACTTATTAGTTTTATTTTAATGATATTTTATATATTCTTTATTTAGCTAACTATTTATATTATTACAACAAAAATATTCAAAATTTATATTTTATTTTTATTTTCTTTATAACATTTTAAATATTTTTTTATGTTTACTTAATATTGTATATAACTGCTTACACCTAGAATATGTTAATATTTTATTATTTAATAAACAAATATTATAATTTAAAAAACGTTATAAATATCTTAATTTAATTGAATCTAATTATTTATGTTGTATAATGGGTATGAACTAATTATGAAATTTGATTATTTTTAATGTGAAACAACTCAATTAGCAAGAAGCAAAGACTACTTTTGCCAAGTCCTACTTGAATCAACAGGCCAAAATACAAGAAACCAAACAACCAATTGCCCAAATGAAAAGTCAATGCTAGTAACAGAAAAGGCCCAAAAGAGAAGAAGCTAACGCTGCAGCAACAGAAAAGAAAGGAGTCCCTTTAGAGGTGAATTTGGTTTTCCAAAGGTCTATTCAAGCCTATTCGCAAGCTATTCAAAATTCCTTAATAAAAACTAATTTAAATTCGATTTATTTATTAAATGAGTTTTAAAATCAAATTTAAACTCGATTTGTTAATTCAAAAAGTCAATTTCAAGTTTATTATTATTTGACTCGTAAACTTGTGAACCAACTCGATAATAAATGTAATTATATATTTTTACTTATAATATATATACAATACTTTTTAAAGATATATTAATTAAAAATATATAATAAATAATATATATTTCATATTGTAATTTACATTTATAATATAATATCTAATTTTTTATAATTTTTATGTAAATGTTAATAAATATGTTAAGTTTTTAAAACAGAAATTTTATTTTTTTAAAAAAATTATTTATAATTTTATTTATAAGTTAATTCTAATAAAAAAAATTTCAGTTCGTTTAGGCTTGTAAATTTTATATAATTTTAATGATACTCAACTCGAATTTAATTTGATCATTAAATAATTTTTAAATAGTCGACTCGAGCTCAATTCATTTATAAATAAATCAAATTTTAGCAAATTAATATTAAACTCGCCTTTATTTACCAATATAAATAATAAGGGTGCCCTTATCCGAGTCAATGACCAATTCAAAAGTGCAGCTGATGACCTGAAGATTTTGACAGTGATTGAAGAACTGCAGAAGTAAATAAGGGCACACAGTACAAAGGTTGGCTATGGCTTGAGGGTCACTACTATTAATGTCCATATGCAAGTGCCATCTTTTTATTATTATTATTATTATTTGTTTTTTTTTTTCTCCCAACCCTTTTAGCATAGAAACAAGGAGAGGGTATCATCGAAGCTAGGACAGCTAAAACCATATATTCATTAAGACACGCCAATTGATTTTAGTTGAAGCCACTGTTTTTTTCTTTCATTTAAGTCATGAGATTAGTCTATCAAATTGGAAAATTGCTTAACATAAAACTCTCTCAATGAATGTGACTCCAAAATTTCGAGTTATGATAATTTATTTTTTTTGGGTCGACATGAGATTTTATATTTTATTTGACACTTAAATAGATTCCAATTATTTCTTTTGATGAAATGACATTTCCAGCCATAAAATTTGAGGGTCTGGCCAAATGCATTAAAGGGTAAGTTTGGTTATTTATGGCCAAGATTTTGTGCACGTATTAGTACCTTCCTGTGTTGTTGTTTTCTAGTGTCTCGATGTGCTTAATCCAGACTGGAATGCAACAATTTGCATGTTCATGATTTTGTTACTCTAAAACAGCCAAGTTTCCTCAACATAATTGATAACTTGAAGAAGAGGCAAACGGCAAAGGTGAAAATTAACCAAATTACAATTAACAACAAAGAAGAGTTATACAAGCTTTATTTGGAAGGTACTGGCCAACTGTGGACACTTAACCTACTCATTTCTTTTATTTATTTGTTTATTTTTTTTATGTCCTACTCACCTCTGAAGAAATGTTTCACCTCAACCTAAATGAGCCTATTAATTTTTCCCTTATACATTTGTATTATTATTATTATTACTCATAAATAATCACTCAACTCATAATTTATTTTTTTTTTAATATTGAAGTTGAAAAATTTATGATGGTGAGGTTCCAATTCTGACACTCACGAGACTTTACACATTATATGTAGCAGTTTTTGTAACTTAGCCTAACTGAAGCCAATAAATTTCATCCCTAAGCTTAAAATTCTTTATTGTTCATTAAATTGATTATCCTAGCAATGATATGATTTCTTGGAATTGTAAACTTGCACTATAAATTCTACTTCCAAGTTGTGCTTAATCCCAGTTTGCCACATGCCTACCTGCATACCACCCTCTGTCTCTTCTCCACACACAAAACACACAAATCAAGCAAAAAACAAAAGTTGAAAATTATGGGCTTGTCAAGTTTTTTCGCTTCTTTCTTTCTTCTTATTGCTCGGCTGCTCTTTGTTGCCAATGCACAGCCTCTGGTTCCTGCAATGTTTATATTTGGGGATTCTGTTGTTGATGCTGGCAACAATAACCACCTCTACACCATTGTAAAGGCAAACTTTCCTCCTTATGGTAGAGACTTTATTAATCACAAACCAACTGGCAGATTCTGCAATGGAAAACTTGCCTCTGACTTCACTGGTATAGGATATTCTCAATTTCTTTTATATAGTAATGATTAGTCTCACTATTACAAACTCACAATCTCATAGCTGTGGAGACAACTTTATTATAATTTTCTTATATTATTTTTATTAATTGGTATTGTATGTGTTTTATTTGCTTGAATAAACAGTTGAGAACATAGGCTTCACTTCTTATCCACCAGCCTACCTTAGCCAAGAAGCTCAAGGCACAAACCTCCTGATTGGTGCCAACTTTGCATCTGCTGCTTCTGGTTTCTATGACCCTACAGCTAAGCTATATGTAATTCCATTGGAACACAAAACACATAGAACCTCTCTTTTATTATTATTTTTTTTCTTTTGAAGAATTATTGATTTAGAATTTTTGTTTGGTGTAGCATGCAATTACATTGAGTCAGCAGCTGGAGTACTACAAGGAGTACCAGAACAAGATAGTGGGAATTGCTGGAAAATCCAATGCTTCATCAATTATTTCTGGTGCAATCTACCTTATTAGTGCTGGAGCTAGTGACTTTGTTCAAAACTATTACATTAATCCTCTTCTCTACAAGGAGTATACACCTGATCAGTTCTCTGACATTCTCATGCAATATTATACAAAGTTCATTCGGGTCTCTCCTCAATCACACATTACTTTGCATGAATTATTCTTGTTTCCACTCAATTAGCTATACAATGCTGTAGCTCTCTCCTTTTCTGTTACTCTACTAATCAAGATCTCAAGCTTTTATTGCTAGAGTGCCAGGCCTGTCTCAATTTTATTGTATAGTATTTGCTAAAGTAGCATTATGTACAGGATTTATATAATTTGGGAGCTAGAAAAATTGGAGTAACAACATTGCCACCCCTTGGATGCTTGCCAGCAGCCATCACAATATTTGGCTCTGATAGTAATGAATGTGTGATCAAGTTAAACATGGATGCAATTTCCTTCAATAACAAGCTGAATGCTACATCTCAGAGTCTGCAAAACAAGCTTTCAGGCCTCAATTTAGTGGTCTTCGACATCTACCAACCTCTCTACGACCTCGTCACAAAACCTGCTGATAATGGTATAAACTAAAATTGATACTGTAGTCCTATAATAACTTTAACAAGCACTTTTTTAAGTCCACAGTCCTTTTTGAACATTTGATGATTTGTGTGTTACAGGATTTGCAGAGGCAAGAAAAGCTTGTTGTGGAACTGGGTTGCTAGAAACATCAATTCTATGCAATTCCAAGTCTGTAGGAACTTGTCCAAATGCATCTGAATATGTGTTTTGGGATGGTTTTCATCCTTCAGAGGCCGCCAACAAAATCTTGGCAAATGATTTGCTTATCAGTGGAATCTTTTTAATTGCCTAGTAATGATAATTATAAGCATGATTTGCTCATAATTGTTTCTGTAAGTGGGATTGTCAATGCTGTTTTGAGTCTGGCTATTGTCATTACCATGTAACTTTATTATTTTTGTGAAATACACTACAAATCAAATAAGACATACTTGGCATTTGAATTTGTTTCTAATTTTGCAATCTGATTTAGCAACTGTGTTTTTTTTTTTTTTTTATTGTTGTATCATACCAAAATATCATATAGGCTGATATGTGGCATTAAACGCAATATCTACAGTCATGCGTTGTCATTTATTTGATAATTTTTTAAAAAAGTTTTGGATAAAGTTTGATTGAATATTTATTTTTTTATATTTAATCTTATTAAATTTAATATTCATTTCATTCATTTTTTATAATCGAATGCATAAAATTTTGTAAAGAATTTGATCGGATAGTTATCATTTTCTATATTTGGTGTTAAATTCTATATTGATTTTATCTATTTTATAACCGTGCATTGAATTTTGAACGGTTAAATATGCTAAAAGTGCTGGAAAACAGTCCGGTCAAACAACTTCGCCGTACAAAACGACCTGTCGGTTTACAGAAAAGAAATTTTAGATACCCCCTGGACGCGCACCTGCCATCGCGAAGAGGGAGAGAGAGAGAGAAAAGATAGATTACAGTCTGGTGGCGCTGAAGCTGCTATGCGTACAACTGAAAGACGAAGGCGAAGCGTCTTCTCAAAAGGCATTGTTGCTCGGCGGCATTCTCTTCCAGCGCGCCTGGTTACAGTTCGTATTATTATTATTATTTTATTTTGCGTAATTATTATAATTTAATCAATTAATTAAACAACCTGTGTGACTGTACAGAGCATTTTGGTCTCCGAAGTCGACGACGGACGTCTGCTTCTGGATGATGATACCGGTGTCGTCCCGTTTTCCCTTTCCGGCCGGGTTTGATCTTCATTTGTGCATTTTTGCTTTTAACTAGTAGTAATACGTACATGATATAACATGTATGGTCAATGGGCAGGGATGTATGTTATGGTAGGCGGTGGGTATTTTGTCCATACGGGTGAGCCTTCTATGATTAAGGTATCCTACGTTTAATTTAGTACAAGAATTAATTGATTTCTGTTCTTTTATTTTTCAATTCTGTTTTGCTTACAGTATGAATGAATGTTATGTGAAAGAATTTGTTTTCAAGATCAATGGTCAAATACTGCTTGCTGGGCAACCCTTTTTAAGAATTTCTGATGTAGAAGAGAGCCAATCACTATATTCTATTACGTTATTGATTTTTTTGCTCAGGTTCATAAGCTTGTTGATCTTTCACTGTTTCCGGATCGAGAAGCCATGTGGTATCTTGAAGTCATGGAGGGATATAAGCTATTCTACCAGCCTTTGATTGAAGAATTCTTGTGATTTTGCTCTGATTTTGTATTTTTTTAAAAAAAAAAACTACTAAAAAAGAGTGCTATTGTTTGGGTCTAGTCCTGAAATAGCGGAGTTTTTGTGTATGCCTGCCTAGTGATTTTCCTCCTTCACAGGCAGCTTGTCTCTCGTGTAGCTATCTTGCAAAATCTGAACCTGTAACGCCAGTAATCTAAAATTAAATTTAACTTACTTTTGCCTGTGTTCGATTTGTTAGATAGCAGAATTCAGTAGGTTTTAGCTTCAAGAGATGAAAAGGGTAAAAAATTGTGTTGCTTGAGCATATTTGCATCTTCAACATTTTTGCTGCGCGAAGCTAGCTATAATATCCTGCTCATATGAATTCCATTTAAACTATGCATATTGAGTTTGGTAAAGCAGGAAGCAGTAGGTGAAAGATTGATAATCAGCTGGTGGAATGCGTTTTATTATGTAGGTGGAACAGAAGTGGGCTTACTGTGCATCCAAAAACTAGGGTTGAAGAGCTCATTCGCTCCTGATTTTTAGTACAAAGAGCAGACAATTTGATTCAGTGATTTGTGACTAGTAAATTATTTCAGTCTAAAGCTACAACGTTTCAGTCTGGTTTACTGTGATGCCTTATCAATTTTTATTTGGAGTTATACGGCAGTTACAATTTTATTTCTTGTCTTGCAACTGCCTGTCTTGTGTCTGCATCTTAATTCTTAAACCACTCACAAGAAAGTACAAAACTAAGAAATACCTTGGTGCATGTTTTTTCCAACCTAGTACTACAACAAATAATAAATAACTTAGGGCAGTCATCGTGCACCGCGCAGAATTCAATGACAGGTCCGGTCATCGCCAATAGTAGCCTCAGAACAAGTAAATTTATGTTCATATCCAGCTGGATTGAGTGCAAAACTTTTAGAGGCATATTTTTTGCATTAACTTGTGTTGCACTCAGTAAGTTACATTAGGTTTTCTGCTATTTCCTGAGAGCTGATTTTCCTCATTCCCTTCTGGATCCGAAGAACACTTTATACCGGGGCTCTGTGCTGGGATTTAGAATGCGCTTGTAGCCATTCACCTGAATAACCGAGCCAGTCATCAAGGTTCACCAACACATAACGCCACTGTTTTACTCAACCGAAGGCTACCACCACAAGTCTGCAAATAACAAATAGAACCATCCCTAAACGAGGCTTAGAAATACTTGAATCTGTTAACATGAAGTTCCTTTAATAGATATAAAATCCTTCATGATTGGCAACCCATTTATAGGGCAGCTCAGAAACTTCTTGATTTGGTTATTGTTTTTCCTAAAGCACTCTAAGTCAAAAAGTATGAGGACAAATGGGTTCCAAAAGATGCAGTAAAGTTGTTCAAACTTGAGATACCTTAGGGATCCATAAAATGGAAAAACAGGTTTATGCTCAGTTGCAACTAAAACTCTAGTTCATGGTGGAAAGCATTGATGAGTACAGATCATTATACCTTTTCAACCTAGCCACTTCTCAAGGCATGCCACTGGCACCTTTTTTATAATATTTTGCTGGTTAAAAACAAATAGAGCACTGAAATAATACAAGTTAAACAAACATTTTAAAGCTTTTACATGTGCTCAAGATTGAGCAAAGTAGATTACAAAGAAACACAATCTCAAGAATCAAGATGTGTAAGGCTTAGCAATGAGTAAAATATGCAGGAGAGACAGTGAACTTACATGATATGTTTATAACAGCAATCCAACAATCTTCCAATGTTTACATCACTTGCATAATGCCCTTCCATCACATCCTCTGCCTCCAGACAGTCTCTTGAAGCGGTCCACTGATCCAAAATACTGATTATTCCTTGAAGCTGTGGCAGTGGTCAAGGGGGAAAAAGTTGCAAATGGCATATTTCTATAAAAGACAGAAAAATAGTAGAGCAGATTCCCAGCCAAAATGAAGATTGAAGGATACAGCTGTCTTCCTAGCATCTGATTTTATATGAGAACCAGTTGAATTCTTGGATTCTTCACTGGGATTATCTAATTGTTGTTCAAGAAGATCATCTTCAATTAGGTCAGTTTTGCTCGCAAGAACCAACACATACTGATGCAGACTTGACCGGTCCATTTCATTTTCCTTTACTCGGACCAGTAACCTTTAAATAATGCTCCAAATTGCACTCCGTGCTTCCAAATCATCCGAGGCAAGAGGAAAAATATCAAGCAAACCCTGTAAAAAAAAGTCTGGACAGATCGAAAGCATCACTTCTATTCCAGTTAAGAGCTTCATACAATAATATGTTACTGATCAGAAATATATACAACTTACCATGTGATATCTCCAAAGGAAGATTAGGCACATCAGACAGAATATTTGCCATTAAAACCACTGCAGTAGCACAAGAGTTCGCAACCTGCAAAACACAAAAACATTTGGGGATAATAGCAAATGTACAGCATAAAGACATTATTCCCTCAATGCATTTTAAAGTAATAAACTATCCAATCCTATAAAACAATTTAACTGCGCCTACTCGGTGCTGATATTCAATTAACTCTTAACGATTAGCCTCAGTGCTGTTAGTCTTGTCTACGGCAGAGGAAAGTTTCTTAAAATGCATCAATTAAATCAAGATTACTACTGAAAGATCTCAACTTTCCTACCCTCTTCTATTTATTTATGAAAATTTTCAACTTAAGTCAAATAAACTGAGAAGAAAACATATAAAAAAGTAATATTATTGGTGTTGGTCTGCCTGACAACCAACTTGATTACTTGAGGGGACACTTCAAAATAGGCACATCAAGAGAGTGAAAATCACATTTCAATCCCCTAAAACAAAATTCTGAAGATTGAATCGTTTCATAAAACCTTAGCATAAAATAAAAAAATAAAAAAGTGCGACAATGCCAAATTCAAATGCCTATTCATGTCAATGGCTATCCAAATGAACCCTTAAGGAAATCAAATATTTATAAATTTCATGTTAATTTCCCACTTTAACCATCAAAAGAACAGGGATCCAAGCGGTACTTCTTCAACTATTTTATATAGTTCATTCATTCACCATGAAAAACAAACAAAGGATTTCCATGAAGTTAGGTAAATCCAAATGAAGGTATGCATGAAGTTACCATTATCAAACTAACAAGCACAAAATAGCAGACAACTTGCAAAATCCAATATACTAGCTGAGTATGAGGGTATATCATAAGAGAACCTCTCCCAACATTTGCAACGAGAAATAAATGCTATGCAAGTCATTCAGTCATCACACATGAACTGTCGTTATAGCAGACAAACCATGTCCATGTCCAAAAGCAAGTCGAAGTCAGAGCGACTTGAATATATTTGCTGAACTCCGAATAACCAGCTCTAGGTAAATCAAGGTAGTTAAGAAGCATTGGATCACCTAAGAAACTAAACTTGCCAGGAAAAAAGATCTCAGCCAGACCAGAACAGTATGCTAAAGCCTCTCATGAGTTGTGACATTAAAAAATACAAGAATTGCACCAGATTAACCATAAAAATGAAACCAACACACTTTTCAATTGACCTTTTCAAATCGAAGTAGAAAGCCTTCTAGCCAAAGAAGCTTCATCATGAAAAGCAGTTGAAAGGAGGGGAAACTATAGTCCAATGTTTTCGATGGTCAATCATATGAAAACCTTCAGCAAGTTAACAGATACAGGCCAGCAACTTGAAACATTGAGATAGGTAGAACCACCATCAATAATTCCATAATCTGGCTTGTAAATGTACCTCTACTTTATCCGGGAGTTTGACCAGGCCACAAACTAATTGAAAGAGTTCCTTATTAGAGCAGATTTGGACCATATCCATCCAAA
Source organism: Omphalea diandra (assembly GCA_949677035.1). Lineage (NCBI taxonomy): Eukaryota > Viridiplantae > Streptophyta > Magnoliopsida > Malpighiales > Euphorbiaceae > Omphalea > Omphalea diandra. The sequence goes on from CATIWR010375761.1 coordinate 47,091, forward strand.
GTGGAAAGAGCTTCAATTGCACGAAGAATCACGTCAAGGACAACATACCTGCAATAGAAGACATGTTAAATCAAACACAATACAATCAGAATCACATATTTCAGGGTTGGGGGGAAAACAAACTTAAGAGCATTTGGCGATATACCGCAGAAGGGAAATTTTATATTATATTATAAAAAACAATTATATTATATGCATTATAAAAAATTATTATATTAAAAAATTTTAAATAAAAAATTTAAAAATTATTTATCATATCAAAAGATTTTTTAAATAAGAAATTAAAAAATCTAAATAATAAAATTCTTAAAAAATTTTAACAGAAAATTGAAGGAAACTAAAAAGTAAAAATTTTAAATAAGGAATTAGAAAAACTTAAAAAATAATAATATTAAACAAAAAGCTAAAATTTAAAATTTTAAGTATATAAAAATTAGCAAATAGTTTAATAGATTTTTAGAAATTACTTCTTACAAATTTAATAAATTTTCTCTTAAAATTATATTATTCGAAAGTATGAATCGATAAATAATATTTTATTATAATTATCTCATTCAATAAATAATATTTTATTATAATTATTCATATATATATAATTTGTAATTATTTATTAATTTTATTTTTTATTATAAAATACTTAATATTATTTTTTTGATTGATTATAAAGAATTACTTCACTCAAATTTAATAAAACTTTCTCTTGAAATTATAATACCTAAAATTGAATATATGAATTAATGGGTAATCCTTTTTATAAATATCTCTCTATATAATTATAAATTTTGAGAAATTATGTTCTTATTTTATTTACTTGATAATAATTTTTTAAAAAAATAATAATTAATCATTCAATTAATTAAATTTACTATTATAATCATCTCATGCAAGGCACAAATTTCTAACTAGTTATATATGTAACTAGTCATAAGTCTGCATATTAAGTGGAATGATTATAAGAATAAAATTTAAATATATTTAATATTTATTTTTTATTAAATAGTTAATTAACTAATTAAATAATTAATTATTATTTTATAAAAAGTTATTATCAAGTAAATAAAATAACAAAATAAAACTTTTAAAATTTATAATTATGTATGGATATAATTATAATAAAAATTATCGATTGATTTATACTTTCAATTTTATAATTTCAAGAAAAATTTTATTAAATTTGAATGAGGTGAATTTTTTATAATTAATCAAACAAATAATATAAATATTTCATAAAGAAAATAAAATTAATAAATAATTGTGAATTATATATTTATATATATGAAATAACTATAATAAAAGATTGTCTATTGATTCATACATTTAATTTTGTGTAACATAATTTTAAGATAAAATTTATTAAATTTGAACTAAGTAACTATTAAGAACTTATAATATTATCGCGAGCTCTTATAAACTCAAAATTTTAAATAATAAATAATTTTAATTTTAATTTCTATTTCTTGTTTAGATTTTTCTAATTTACTATTTAGAAATTATTTAGAATTTTTATATTTTAGATTTCTAATTTTCTATTCAGCAATTTATTTTATATTATTTTGGCTTTCTATTTAAAATTTTTACTATTTAGATTTTTTTAATTTCCTTTTTAGAAATATGGCAATTAATTTTCTAATTTCTTATTTAAAATTTTTAATGTGATAATTTTTTATTACATAACATTAAAAAATGACATTTGATAATATTATATACAATTGTTTGACAAATGACAATTAATTATTTAAAACTAATCTTGAAATATTTGAAATATCCCCAAATTATATAATTAATTATACCTTTTGTTTTTATTGTTCTTTATATATTTATTTGATATACAATTTTTATTGATATCAAATGAGTTCGCTAACATATCCAATTTCAATAAGAGTGCTAATAAATGATAGATTTTTCATAGACAACAATGTGTAAATATGGAAACATCATATTTCAAAGAAGAGATGGACAATGGATAAGGCAGATCATAGATATGCGTGAATTGAAAGAAAAATAAATTATAGAATTATTTGGATATTAAAGGTAATTGTGTTAATCACAACTTTATCAAATTATTTGCTCTGGGTTGCCTAAACGTGCTAGCAATATCACCATCCTTTTTAACAATTTTTAAAAATAATACAATACGAAGTTAAATGAATGAGAAATGCAAAAGGAAAACCATCTTTTGCACAATCAGGATAGTCATAATGCAGTCTCCAACTTCGGTGATATAACATGAGAGAAAGAGATGCCCAAGATGTTACTCCAGAATGAGCTAACAAATCACGGCCTATACCACAAGTTTCCTAGTGCCATTACAGCCAAATAAAGTGCCAATATACATCTGAAGAGCAAGCTATTTTCCAGGAGCAATGACCAAGCCTGAATTTTCAAGTACATGGACATGGATAAATTTCTAGCTCATATCAAAACCAATGAAACTTCATTCCAGCAGATTTTCTTGGAGAAATTCGTGATGTTACTTGTATCATAATTAGCCAAAAAGATAGGACTATATACTTCAACAACAGCACCAAGTGGCATCTTATAGAAATGATCAAAATCAATTCAACTAGTATATTTAACCTCAGAATGACCTGCAAAATACATAAAGACAATATTAGGTTCTCATACCGCCTTAAAAATCGATTCAAAACCTCCAAATAATTAATCATTTTCAGTAATGACCTGGATTGGACCCCATTTAATTTCGGATTCAAATTACAATAAAATTTCTCAAGAGGGCATGGTCTTTATCACATATAGAGCTAAGCAAATGAAATTATCTTTTACAAGTAGAACTGAAAACTGTATAGCTGCAAAAGATAATTCAGCAAAAACAGAACTTACCTAACTTAAATAGTTGTTAAGTTACAATATTTTCCGAGCCCTGAGATATGAATACATCAGAAAAAATGCCACTATAGCACCAATAATTATCCCACCTGTTGTCAGCCAAAAGGCAAACTGCAATAAAAAGATCATGGTACGAATACTACGAATTATTCTCAGTAGAAAGTAGAAACCAAAATGAAAATTCTTAGCATAATGTCGTCTAAACTTTTGGATGAATGTACCACATGCTCTTCAAGATAGGACTTCAAGTTCATGCCAAATATACCTGCAATTAGGAGACATTTCCCCAAATATGCATGCTTCAGATTCTTCAAGCAATAATTATAGAATAAGCATTCTTCATTTGGAATTTAATTAAGATTGAGCATAAAATATAGGCAACGCTGTAACAAAGATCAGTGTAATCACAAAATTCCCACAAATGATCCTTACGATATACCCATCTTTGCAATTTGAATTCCTATATTCAAAAATATCAAAAATCAAAACTAAGGAACAGAATAATGTATGTTCCTTTACAGCATACTTTTCTGATCCCACTTATTAGACCCTAATTCTTCATAACCGTACATCAATTACTGTGTTAGAACAACCAGTGGGAGGTAAAATTTGTTCAGAAAACAAGGAGCAACTGAAAAGATCTCTACAGCCAACGGGCAACCCAAGTTACAGTTTTCAGCCTAACTTTTAGTAATGTCATTTCAGAATTCAGTAGCTGCTAGAATGAAAAAATTATTCTCCCCAGAAAGTTGCCATATGCATTTCAACAGTCCATCATTGTGTTTAGCTTATTAAAGTAATACTCATCTCCAAATCAAGAAAGCATCTGGTTGTAACTAATTCAATCCTTATTGCAAAGACTTATTTTAAGTGTTAGAGACTACCGGTTTTCATCAATGTCACTGGGACACTGGTCAAATGCTCGAGAAGTCATAGAATGTCCACATACAGTAGGAAGCCAGAATAATAGATATTCACTATACATCTGGCGCATTCTCACCAAAGAAAACCTTCACGTTTTCTGATGCACATACCTGCAACCAAAGCACCAACTCCCACACAATATGTCCCGACCTGGAGAAGTAATTCCACTCTGCTCACTTCAAGCCTCCGAGAACTGATAAAGGAAAAATATTGAGTTTTCAGAAACATGTGAGAGGGACAATAAACCGGCAGGCAGCTAACATGAAAGACAAAGCATTAAGGCAGCAGAAACAAAGAGCTAATCATAAGTTCCAGGTGGGAAATAGAAAGTGGTTAAAAAATTGTTCAAGGAGAGCGTCCTTGAGCCAACAAGTTTTCTCCTCTGCGTGAATTGTGACCCTTACAAAGTGTTTTTCAAATAATCTGATTATTGAAATGCCAATGCACTGCCTTTTGTCTGGTCCAAGTTGTGTGACTAATACAGTTTGATGCACATTACTATCAAAACAGAGATGTTTTTCACATCCCAATAAACATTGTTCTGGCCCTAACTAATCATGTGACTTAATTGAGGTTCTGGCCAAATGAAGTGTACAAAGTAACTTAGGTTGGTTCACTGTAAATGCAGGTCAATATTGACCAAGAATATTCATGATCAAGAAACTTGAATTGATTCTGAGTGTATTTGTGCATATGCAAGTGTGTCCCCACGCTTATTCTAAAGACTCAAAAACTTCAGATGATAGTTCTGATGGTTATTAACTTATATTAATAACAGCTCAGATTACTTCAGTACTGCAACTCTTGGACTTTGTCATATTATAACCATCTCAGCATGACCCGAGACAATGCTAAGAAAAGGACAAAAAGTTATGATAGCATCCAGAGTCCATACCTTAAATGAACAGCAATTGAATCTTCCATTTCTTTTGCAGAATCAAGAAGTCGTTCTGCCTGACCATGACAAGATTCACATCTGCAAAAGAACTAAGATTATGTCAGCTTGAAGTGGGTAAAATTATCAAAACATCAGTTAATTCTTAATCCACTCCATCTTATAGGAAGCTTCTTGAAAGAACCTCTTTTTGCCCCCTATGTGGGACAACACTTCTTGCAAGCTTTTTCTGGTTCCTTCAAGTTGAGCTAAAATGAAAATGAAAATACTTTCCTAACAAATCTGAACTTTCTGGAGTATATTAAAACACAATCTTACAGTGTTTTTCCCAGAGATTTACTTCTATAAGAGAAATTCTAAAAAAAAAAAAAAAAAAAACAGCTGTCACCACTGCTGAATCAAAGAGCTTCTCAAACTAGCTCATTCCCAGCCCACCTCTCTCTCTCTCTTTTTTAATATAATTTTTACAGATCCAATACTTTGCTAAATGCAAGAATAATACAATATATACACACCAAAACTTCCATTCCTTATCAACTTATTTTCATGGGCTTATAATCATCCAGTTGCACTTTATCTATGGATGGAATTTTGTACAGATGAACAAGGCACAGCATATATCTAAGGATTGATGTACTCCTTATGCATATGTAAGCAACTAAATTGATTCGTAGTTAAGGTGCAAAATTAATATAATATATACACACCACAACTTCCATTCAAAATCAACATATTTCATGGGCTTATAATCATCCAGCTGCAACACCATAGAACTTTATAATGATGATAAAGGCACAGTATATGACTAAAGATTGACAAACTCCTAATGCATATGTAAGGCAACAACATTGTTTCATAGTTAGAACAAAATTTTACTATTGGTTTCTCCCCAAGTCTCTTGTTTTGGCAAAATTTAGAGTTGATGCTCCTAACCAATCTTCTTAGTTTACCACTTAACTCGATCTTATCATAAGAAAAGTTGAGAGATGAATTACTAAAGAATCCAAATGCCATCAAAAATACAACATAACAAGTAATAACTTATACCAGCCATTCTTCAAAAGCAATAGAAACAAAAGCAGGAATAACCTTTGAAGATAATTTTCCAAAAGCATCTCAATTTCTTCCTCCTCCTCTGCAAATGATATAATCAAACCAATAATACTAAATTTTTCTGCATCAGAACATGCGTTTTGAGAATCTAGCACACAACGACTGCTTTAGATGTCTTACCCTCAGCAATCTTTTTTTCTAGGGCAATAGAGCACTCGATAACATCATTTCCCCTTCCAAGGGTGCAGTTTCTTCCCATTACACATATACGACGTATTTCATGTGTGTCCTCCAAAAGATCAAGCAACATTTGTCTAAGAGCCCCTGCCCTTGAACCCAACTCAACCTTCCATATGCAAGTGAAAACATAAGAATCAAAGACCATTAGATTATCATGCTAGTTATGGCCTTCCAATCAAATGAGCTATACCAAGGTCTGTTTGCTAATGCGGAGTTCCTCCAATACATCAGCAGTTAGCCGGTTAGGTAAGACTTTTAGAAGAGCTCCAACCTAACACCAGCGGCAAAGGGTTAATCATATCCAAGAATGTGTAACACATAATTACATAGTTATCAAATCATGAATCGAAATACTCATTTTTTAAAGTGAGAATCAAATCAAATCATAAGATTTGGTGCCAATTCTCAAAATCAATTAAAAACAACATATATTCATATAAAACAGACAAAAAATATCAAAATATGACATATTTTGAAAAAAACAGTGATCATATGGGCCATTGGAAAGACGCAAGCAACAAAACAACAAAAAAAGGAAAAGGGAAAAGGGTGGGATGATAGGTTAAATTAAAAGGTTACGACATATGGGGCTAAACCATGATAGAAAAAGCTAACACTTAATAGAGAATAAAATCAATAAAGAGAAAAAGTGGCAGGTGGAGAAAAAACCTTTTGAGTGCATTGAAAATCCAATGTGAAGGAGGAATTTATTGAAATGGTAACAAAAGATGCAAACTGTACACACAACAACAATGGTTGTTTAGATTAGTTTAGATGTGTTAAAATTACTTTTATTAAGTTCTATCTCAGCTTAAATTTCTATAAAAGGGGTTTAGACACTATTTTCAAGGTAAAATTGAAGTTAATTTTTGATCTTTGAACTTATTAGATCCTACAGGCATGGAATTAATCAATTCACATCAATTCGTCCGGTTCACTACTGAATTGTCGATTCAGTATATTTGTGATTCACTCAATAGATTTGAATTGCTAGAGTGGAAAAATGAATTAAATCATATGATTCTAAGAACTATGCGCAATTACATAAAGACATCTGTATCAAAACCCATGGTTCGTCAAATTCTATTAACAGAAGGGATGAGGATGTGTTTCTGTGATGCATCTTGATCTAAGCAACATGAAGATATACTATCTGCTGGTATCATCCAGGTCAAACAAGATAATTATGGAGGTATTTTAGGTTAAAGTCAAGTCAAATGCAATTGTCTGAATACAAACAATTGTCAGAGAATATTTTTCATACCACTTTTGATTTCCAAAACATATAATTCTTCAGACCATGAGTGGGACTACAATACCCACTTCACCATACTCCAAAGAAATGAGAATATTAGACTTTCTTATAGACCAAAATTTAGAATAAAAAAAACATGCTTTGCCATTTTCTTCTTCTATCCCAAAAATCATTAACTTTTGAGCAGCATGGGAGAACTAGGGGGGCTTTAAAGAAAGAGAGAAAGGGATGTTCACCTTTGAAGTTTTTACAATATAACTTTCAACAAATTATTCCATGATCAAGAATTTTGTTTTCTAATGGTGAGCATTTGCAATTGTAGAAGATAAATTTACTTTCTGTTGAAATTGTGGTTTCAAAAACATGAAAACATCTCTTAAAATAAAACTTTTTAATTAAAAGAATCTCATCTTCCCCAAATTTCCCATTTCTTTCTTGCTCAACGCCATCTCACCACAGACACCACCACCACCAACGCTTACATAGTTCAAGATGAGACTTGATTTCTAGGAAGACCAGCGCTGGTTCAGCTCTAGGAAGACCAATACCACCATCTACACCACCATCAACCATGTTCAGAATTCTGTACAAAGTAGGAAGAAAATTCTAGTTTCAATCCCAGATCCACCATGTTCCAATTTTTAGCCATGCCTATGCCCAAATTTTGATTAAAAAATTCATAGATTTTTCGAATATTATTGATTCTCATCTCCAGTCAATATTCGATCTTTCATTTCAGTGGCTTTACATTAAATCTACAAGAATAAGCCTTTAGGTCAGGATATGAACTTTGAATTGATTCCACACTATTGAATTTGGTTGAACATCTTATTAAATTGGGGAAGTTAGATCTGGCTATTGAGATTTTTGCTATGTTACCTTTGATAACAATGAAGAGAACTTTGAAGCAATATTCAGTTGGTATTCAATTTGTAATGGATTTTCGATAAGAAAGGGTGTTCGACTTTTGATGGTGAAGTGAATTGCATGCTCATCTCCTACACTAGCAATACTTTCCCCACTGTATGCATCAACTTATAACAATTATTGAGTTTTCTTACTTTCTTAAATTTTTTGTTTGGTTCTTGAGAAATATTGTCTGATTTGAAGCAATATTCAATCTTTTTTTTGTCAGATTCTGAGGTGAATTATGGTTTAATGGTTTGGACGTTGGTGAAGAATATGGTTCTAGTGCTAAAAGGGCATTGAATTTGATTTTGTAGCTAAAGAATTCGATGGGAAAGCTGGAGTTTTGGCAATGACATTTAGGGAAAATAATCTTTTCCTTTTATTTGGATTTTGATTTCATCTTTTCCATCTCTTTGCTTCATTGATTGATCTCTTTTCCTTTTGTTAGGATCATTTTGTTTTCATCAAATATAGAGTTCAAAAAAGAGGAGAGGTTTGGTGGAGGGACAGTTGTGTTGAATGCAAAGCCAAATGTGGCTAGGACAACCATGGTCTTGAAGGGGGCATGATAGTTTTAAAGGGGCATAATTTCTTGGTTCTTGGTTCATTGTGGGGTTAGCAAGATCATCGCAGAGGAAGGTGTTAATGTGTTTCTTGGTGGTGAGGTTGTGGCCGGAGAAACCCAACAAAATCAAACTCAGTCCAACAAATCAAGATGAAAGAGGGGGATGAAATTGCTTTGCACTTCAGAGGGTCAGGAGAGATTGGCTTTGGTTGGAATAGGAATGGCTGCGGACCACACGCCCTACCCCACAAAGACTCCTGAAATGTATTCCCATGGGGAGCTAAAAAGATTGTGTGTGTGTATATATAAATATATATATATATATATATGTTAGCTTATAATATAAAATATTTTTATTTTATAATGTAACATAATTATTTTTTAAAAAATTTTAAAATAGAAAATAAATAAGAGAATTGCCACGCGGGGAATCCCTGCAGAGGCAAGGACAGAGAGAAAATTCTCTCCGGTCCTCATCCGATTCCGTTGCCATTCCTAGGTTGGAATTGTTTCAATTTGTAGTTGATGATGGTGAACCCACAGCTCTTTTTGTAAGTTTGCTGATGAAATTGCTTTATAGCTTTGATTTTTGTTCCCTGCTTCCACAAAAATTTGATATTGTGATGAAGAAATATGCTAAAAGCTTATTTCCACCATTCCTCTATTTGTGTTTTGTCATGCGAAGTCCATTTTTGTACTATGGAGAGAGAAAGAGAAACGGATTTGTAAAGTTGAAATTTTTATTTTATTTTTGTTATGAATTACTGACCGCGTGTTGTCTGCATTACAGTTTAAATGAGCTGTTTTTCACTTATTTAGGGAGTTAATAGGCTACAAAATTAACTTTGGGCTCAATTGGACTTGATGTAATAGTTGAGTGGCCAAATTAAACCTTATTTCCATAAGTAAACAAACTGCACCTCTAGGTGTTAAAAACATGAGACAATCAAACATCAAGTTCATTGGTCAAACCCTGGCCTCTTAGGCTTTGCAGCTCAAGGCTGAATGCTACTAGTCACAGTTTAAGAACAATATGGCCATAACCAAAAATTGAAGTGGCGCAGAACACAGAAAGGAAAGAGAACCGTATAAAAACAAAAAATAAATATACTCACTATGTTCCCATACTCACACGAGGTTCAACAGCTATAAGTATTTGCTCCAAATGCTGCACTCGTGAAAGCAATGCTGCTTCAACAACCTGAAAGTTTGACAATGAAAAGCCTCTTCAAAACCATAACTACTAAAGAAAATACAAGTATGAAGTCAAACACTGTCATTAACTAGTGTTAAAATTTAAATGCTACCACAATTTCAAGCTTTCATCTATTTTCTAGTAGCAAGTGGTTCGCATGAAGTCAAAGTGTTATCATGAACTAGTGCCAAAATTCGAATGCTACCACAATTTCGAGCTTTCATCCACTTTCTAGTACTAAGTGGTTGATATGAGGCCATACCATCTCCTTCTCTGCTGCTCTCCTCATTTAAATGCTTTCTTTTTTTTACTAATTAATTTCATGATAAATTAAAGGATACAAGAAAATTAAATGCACAACAAGCTTATGATAGAAAGGGACATATCTATGACACCTCAGCCTAGGACAACACAAGCAGCTTTGAAATAACATGTAGTTTAGTTTAGTTTTTGTGACAGACTAAATTATGTACTTTAACCATAGGTAGTTTTGATTAATGAGTGGTTACTTTCTTTCAAATAAGAAGTTACCAAGTCACAGTTATTTTTATTGGTTCTCTGTGTTTACAAAGAAATAGATTCGGAAGGAAAAGAAAACCATTTCCTCAAATTGAGTTTGTTCAGAGATCCAAGGATTCTCTCATCTAATGAGCCCGTATTCCAAAGATTTTCTTTTTTCCCCAGTTTTTCAAGAGATCAAAGGTTTCCCTCTCTGATAAGCCCTTAATATCTGAATTTTTTTTGTTTTAGATCTGTCTAGAAAAGCACAAGATCCATAATGAGATCCAAATTCTAGGACCATAACAGAATCCACCTTAAACTGAGAGCAAAACAGGCATACTGATAATACGCAAAGGCACCATAAAATTTGAAGAAGTTGGCACAAAATCACTAGCTGTGAACTCTGCTTACAGCAAAAATAGGACACTCAAACCTGCAGCATTGAGTTTCAATGATGATCAGTCTATTCAGTGGACCACTGTTATGCTCCAGTCATGTGAGCATGTGTATGAGCACACAATCCACATAATATTTGTGGATGGGTGAATGGGTGGTGAATGCACTTTCACACACCTACCATTTTATTTTCATGTATGATCATAATGAGACACTAGCTAATAGAGGAATGTTTAGGTTTAAGTCACAAGTGTACATAGAGCAAGTTCTTTGTATAATCATATATAGCTATCATTAATAATGGAAAAACATGGCTTTTCTCAAATAATAGCATAAAAACCAGAAAAAATGTTCATCTACCATTGTCATGTTTCGGCATAGAAAATTAGAAATGCAGGGCACCAGACTGACCTCAAGCTCAAATGGCATGCATGGTCCTCCATTGATATTTCTGGGATTCAGCCGTGCCAATAGTGTGTCTAGAAAAGCTTTCCCTCCTTTACTAAAAAGGATTGAAACATGCAGACCATTATTAGTTTAATTTAGAGAAGCATAAATAAATAAGCAAGATGTTTCAGGAAGTGGAGATAACTTGCCCAAGTGCAGAAGAAACAATTACCAGTTATAGTCAAATATAAGGACACGTTCTTGCATTGCTATTGCTCTTAATGAACCCAGATTTAACAAGATAGCATGCTCACGCACCTAGAAGTGGTATTCAATCAGTTAATCATAACGAATAGATGACTATTGATACCAAACGCCCAGAATATTCATTGTTAAAATTCCAAAAAGTTCAATCAGAAAGCCACATTCTACATCTTTTGGTCAGTTAGATGCACATTGATTTGCCTTTTCTCTTCTGATATTTTAGGATGCATCCTCATTTGCATTTTCTTATTCTAAATCGTATGTGCAAACTTTTCATGGAAAAAGAAAAGAAGCATCACAAAAAAAAATACAAACATAAGCATAGTGAAAGTTATTAACCATTTAATACTTCCTCAGCATGTACAAATATAGAACCGGAATGCAGGACCATGCAAATTAGAATGTCTCAAACTTGGATGCAACAGAAAAATGAAACTGCAACCATCTGCAGTAAATTATAATTAATTACATGGATTTGCAATTAGAAAGAATCCAAGAAATTAAATGCGATACTGAAAACTTAAGTTGAACTGAATCCAATTTGACACCCTTTCAATCATTACAAATTTAGAACGGGTAGCACCTACACCTAATACAAGCACTTAGGCAGAACAAACCTCAACAAAAATGGATCTAAAGAAGCTAGTAACAAAATATATACTCAGAGAATTGGACAAGGTACCAGCAAAGAAGGCATAGAATTTGTCAAAAACAATGATGGATCAACACTCCGGATGTCTCGTGGGCGAAGACCTGGAGACAGAAACAATCATAAGAATGAAGATCCCACATCATTGTATATTAAATAACTATAAAAATCTCCAACTTATAAAAAAATGCCAATGAAACCATCAAATGTTGGAAGCATGTGGGTAATGTCAAAAGAGAGCAGATAATGGAACATATAAATATCAATCTGACATAATTATAATGAAAAGAAAATCTGCAGTTTTAAATATGTTGAAATTGGTTTACCTACCACTTGACTTCAATAATTGGCGTCTGTTTATTTTCCTAGTAGAAACCATCCCATTTGACTTCACTTCTACAACCTGTAGAGCCAAAAAATAAAGCAACATTCATGCACGAAAAAGAATAGTTCAACATTCGTACAGGAAAAAGAATAGCTTAAGTAATTATACAAGAAAAGGGGGAAAAAAAAATCAACTTGCAGTTGCAAAATTTTAAGAACAATCACATTACAATGAAAGCTTTGACCAAATTTGAAATTTTCAAATATTTGCACCTAATTTTCACCTGAAAATGTCTGCATTTCTAGTTAGAACCTTCTACACTAGGCCTGGTCTAGTTTGCACAACAAAATCATTTCACTACACATACTCTTCCCTCAAGCAGAAAAAAGTACCGCTACTAGTAGATTTTCACCTTTTCTCCCCAAATTTTCTTTCCTAACAGCAAAAACTCCTCGTACATTAACTCAGATTTGAAATAACAAACTCATTAATACGTTGATGGCACGACCAAATTAAGGCTATATTTGGTATGACATAAGCAAATGTAATGTATCATATAATATATGCATCATAATGCTTGGATTCGCAGAAATATAAAGGAAAATCGATCCAATAAGTCAACATTTTAGTTACTGTTAGTGCACAAACAACTAATTAGCAGGCAATGAAGCACAAAAACTTCGCATTGCGAGTTCCACTAAATATATCGCATTCTTTAAAACCTAATTAGAACGGCAAATAAGTAACAAACAAATTAGATTCGGAAAAGGAAAAATAATAAGTTGAAGAAACAAAACAAACCTCATAAACCGGCTCACGAATCCCAAGGGGGAGAGAATCGCCATACGACGTCGTAGCAATCTTCTTCTGATGGTGGCGGACTTTGGTGTCCTCCCTCGCTTCCTCTCCACCACCATCTCCTTCATCAGATACCAAAGCAGTCTCCGACTCTCTCCACTGATCCTCCTCGGCCGACTTCGTCAAGCACCTGACTCTCGTAGATACTTTAACAGCGATCCGAGTCAGCGGAACCTTCACCTTCTGGGCGGAAATCAGAGACGGACCGAAGAACAAATAGTCCAGCGACGGAGACGAAGAGTGAACTGGAAACTGGAGAAGGAAAGACGATGACGATAGCGCCATTTCTGTGTTGTGACTTAGTATTTCCGGTCATGGAACAAAGTTTTAGGCAGCGTGATAAAATAAACTAATAAAAACAAATGGTTTGTTAAAATAGTTTTTTTAAATAAAAAATTATGACAGTTTTTTGTGGCTTAGATTTGATTTCATCACCTTGTAACGATCACTCTGTGGAACTTGGGCCCACTATAGATTCTTATGCGTCAGTTGAAGTTTTAACACGTGGCTTAAATTTTGTGGATCTATAGTTTATTCGCTTATGATTTGGGCAATTTTAAGTGAATTTGATATGTTATAGTCTATATGCCTCCTTAAATCAATTTATATCAAAATCAATATATAATTTATAAAAAAAATTAAATTTAAAATTTGTTGATAATAAATTTATAATTTATAAAAAATAAATATATAATTTATAAAAAATAAATATATAATTTATAAAAAATAAATTTATAATTTACAAAAAAAATAATCTATAATTTATTAAGAATAAATTTAAAATTTATATCAAAATAAACTTACAATTTACAAAAAATAAATTTACAATTTACTAATAATAGATTCATAATTTATACTAAATAAATCTATAGTTTACAAAAATGAATCTAAAATTTACAAAAAATAAACATACAATTTACAATAAATAAATTTATATATTTAAACTAATAATCCTACATCATGTAAGATATAAACCACCAAAAAAACATAAAATCTATTTAATAATATTAAGCATAAATTAATATAATATAATATTTAAAATTATATTAGTATAAAATTTAATATAATTCAATATAATAATGTAATAATATAAATTAATTAATATAAGGATATAAATTATATATAATATTTCTTTATAACTGTATATAATAACATAAATTATATAATTATAATGATATAATATAATTAAATAATATAAAAATAATTATATATTAATATCATTATATATTGTATTAATAATTATATATAATATATATGAATACATAAAAATCTCATTTATAAAAAAAGAAAAAATGAAAAAAAAGAAATAAATGATAAAAAATTGCCTATAAAGTGTGGAGAGATACTGCGCGAGTCCCTTTTGTTTTTTATTTTTGCACGTATCATTGACCTTTGGTCTATATTACTGTATGGATAGAAATTTATTTTATATATCACTATAGCAAGAGCAATAAAAAGAATATAATATAAAAAAATCTAGCACTCCTCTTGATATTATTATTATTATTATTATAAATAGTCAAACTTATAAAAAAATAAGTGTTTATAAATTTTAATATGAATTTTATAAATAAAAATAATTTTAAATAATATTAATATTTTAATTTTAATAGTTATTAAATTAATAATATATTTTATAAATAATGGAAAATATTTTAAAATTTTTTAAAATATGATAGCTTAACAAATGAAATCAAATTGTTATAATAATAACAATAATAATTCTAAACTTGCTTTTAAAGTAATGAGTGATCCATTACAATTTAATGTTTTACCATCTAATATATATTACATTTATGGGTTATAATACAATGAAATTATATTTGATATAAGAAATTGCATATAATATAATATTATTAAATGAAGTTCTAATTTATAATTTTATTAAAATTTTTGTTTCCTTATGTTGCATCGTTATTTATCATTGTACTATGTTCTTCGAGAAGAGACATATTCACTTTGTTATCTTCTTTTATCTCTTTTACTTTATGTAAGTAGTAAAACATAGATAATATGACAGGACAATAAAATCATAAAAAATAAACCTGAATCATTTGAAAAAAATGGATACTAACATTAGGGTTGATCATCGAAGGAAGAGATGGGAAAAAAAAAATGTTTAAGACTCCGTTTGTAAAACTTAGAAAATAACTTGTTTGAAAAAAATATTTTATGAGGATAATATTTTTTGAGTAATATATTTTATGATGTTTGGAACATATTATATAAAAAAATATTAATTTTCTTATTTATAAGATTAAAATAAAATTTAAATCATAAATATTTTATATTTACATTATTTATTATTTAATATAAGAAAAATACATTAAAAATTAAAGTTTATTTTATGGATTTCACCTTCATCGCTAACCATTGTCGGTCGATAATGACCAACGATAGATGTCAGTAGTCAAAAGTGACTGATGATAATAAATATATATTTATATTTATTTAAAATAATTTGTCAAAATCTTAAAAATGACTAAGTTTCCTTTTTTATCAAAAAAAAAATATTTTCTTTGATCAATTTTTTTGAATGCACCAAATAAAGAAAAATGTAAAAAATATTTTCCTAAAAATTATTTTCCGTGAAATAAACGGAGCCTAAGAAAATTAATAAATGCCTCACACATGGTCATTGACTCAACTATATTTTGAAGACTTATGTTATAAAAATTTTAATTTTAATTTTGATAAATTTTTATTTTTCTAATATTCCTTCATTGTCAATCCACACACACATATATATATATATGTGTGTGTGTGTGATTGAAATGTTTGGTTACATTTTTAATTTATCTTAAATATATAATTCTTTTATAAACAATTGGGGATAAATTTAATATGTAATATATATTTTTCATACTCATTAAATAATTGTAATTCCAAAAATATGTTATTATATGTATCTTTATAAGTTGCATGGTTATTATAATAGCAGAAGCTCTATCAATCACTAATAATATTATATTATATTATATATAATTTTTTGCAATATTTATATATCTAAAAAAATTAAATATTAGTAGATATCTTATACTAATATTTTGATATTAAAAGAAATTTTATATTCAATTAAATTTTTATTTTATATCATTTTTCTTTTATCATATTTCTTCTAAATTTTTCTCACTGTGAAAACTATGAGACATTAATATATTTTATATCAGGAGCTAAAATTTTCTTACTATGTGTTACATGTTTTAGGAATAATGAACATATACATATTTAAATAATACTATTTTCAAGTGATCTAGTATGTACATATTAAATTATTTTTTTATTTACAATATTTTAGTTTCATTATTTATTTGTCATAAGTTATTTTTAAAAAAAAAATTCAATAATATGTAATCAAAAGTTATAAATGTTAATATCTAATTTTAATTTTATAAAAATCCCTATTTTCTTATTCTAACTTAAATATGAATATCAATTTATGCACTTTTTAAATTCATATATGAATGCACTTTTAGCCATACTTACAATGTTGTCAAGTTTGCATTTTGATTTATACGATTTTAAGAATTAAAATCTTTCAAACGATTCAACGCGTTTAAAAAATCGATCCTTCCAAAAATGAGTTGACTGTCTAACTCGTTAAATTCAGTGAAATCGCGAGTTTGGACGAGTTCATTCATCCTTAATGGGCGTCAGGTAATTATGGACATTGTAATGGGCTTTTGAAGTGACAAGTCCAAATTGTTATGACCCAACCCATGTTTTTAACCTCAAACGGTGTGTTTTGATTGAGAGAGAGAGAGAGCGAGAGAGAGACAGAGAGAGAGAGAGAAACATAATTTGGTCAGGGATTTACAATTTAGTTTATTTCCTTGTTCTCTGCTCGCTCGCCTCCACTTCACTTTTGTCTCCCCCGCTCACAGTTCAGATAATAAAAGAATTTACACTTTAATTTCTTACTCTTCTGCTGCTGCTGTTCGCCTCGACCTTCACTTCTTGCTTCTCTCGCTCCTACGTCCAGGAAGCAAGTGCTTTCTTTCGAGGTACCAACTTTGGCCCTTTATTATTCTTCTTCTGCTGCTGATCTTGTTTAACTCTGTGTCTGTGATTTGATTTTGAGCTAGGAGGTAAAACGCAAGAGGTTCATCTACTTCTATTTAGATGTTTTATGGATTTAATTTCCCAGAATCTGAGCATGCACTGATGTGAACTTTTGAAATCCTTTTGACTTCACTCTATTTGTCTCATCTATCAAGGGGAGTGGCTCATCTACCTCTAATTAAATGGAGTATAAGACTTGTAATCCCCAGCTTTTTCTTGTGTTTTAAAAAACAAAAGTCTGGTCTCTCTATACAACACAAGTGAAGACATCATTCAATACCAAGTTATCTTGTTGTCTTATGCTTTTTTCATTGATTTATCCGCATAGGATGTTTAACTTCCTGAGGTAAATTTTTTCGGTGAACTTGTTATCTGTAGGCTTTTTATTTTTTGTCAGATTACTCCATCTGTGACTTCTGCTTCTATCTCATAAAAAATTGAAGATATGCATCGTAAAAACCACTTCTCCATTTGCCTACATTTGCATACCAATCTTAAAAACCTGCCCATCCTAAACCGTAAATTAGACATCCAAGAAGCACATTTCCACCGTCAAAGTCATCTGGCGCAAAGACCCATCTCTAGATTTTGCCATAGAGAAAGACAAGCGATACAAAGCCTGTGGATGGGTCGTCAAAGAGATCTTAAATGAACTGGGTCAAGTTATACTGCTCCGGTACCTTGAGAAAAGGCGTGAGAGGTTACGCTTCAATGTCAAAGTCAAAACCTTTATTAGTCAGAATCCAGGTTTGTTTGATACTTACTATGATAGGATCAAACCCAAAACTGAACCTGTCTTGTTTTTGCGGGCCAGTGATTGGTTGAAGAATTTTCTTCAAGAGGAGAAAAGGATTCAATTGGACAATGAGGGGTTGATTGTTTCTAAATTGTGTAAGTTATTGATGATGTCTAAGGATATGGTGCTTAGTTCTGATAAACTGGTTCATGTGAAGAAGGAATTTCGTTTCCCTAATGGTTTTTGGTCAATTTGGTACCTAAGTATCCTAATTATTTCAGGCTTGTAGGGTGTCCTGGAGAAGGGAAGTCGTTTCTGGAGTTGGTTTTGTGGAACCCTGAGTTTGGTAAATTGGTTATTGAAGAAAGAGCTGAAGAAGAATCGAGGTTAACTGGGATTCGGATTAGGCCTAATTTCAATTATAAGCTTCCACCAGGGTTTTGTTTGCACAAGGAAATGAGGGAGTGGGTTAGGGACTGGTTGGAACTTGATTATATTTCACCCTATGTAGATGTGTCACACTTGGATCAGGCTTCACCGGAAATGGAGAAGAGGTCTGTTGGGTTTTCCACGAGTTGTTATGTCTGTCACTCGTTAAGAGGATTCCAGTCCCAATACTGGGGAAGTTTAGCGAGGAGCACAGGTTTTCGAATGTGTTTTCAAGTGTGTTCACTAGGCATTCAGGAATATTTTACATGTCATTGAAAGGGGGGAATTAAGACTGTGATGCTAAGGGAATCTTATAAGGATAGCAAATTGATTTATAAGGATCCATTGCATGAAATCAAGGATAAGTTTGTTGAGTTATTGGAAGAAGGGTGGCCTGAGAGAGCAGAGCAATTGAAGACACGGCAGAAAGTGATAAAAAAGGACATGAAAATGATGGCAAGGGGAGAACTGGACCTGGCCTGAGAATAGTGAGGAGTCTGATGCTAGAGAATTAGAGGAACAAACAGAAATAGTGGTATTAAGAAACTTGGCTGTAATTTCCCGTGGGAAGTTTGATGAGCAAGAGTTCAATCAACAACTATGAATTTGTAAATTATTGTGATTTTGGAGATTAATAGGAATGATAAAGATACCTGACTTAGATTTATGGTCTCTTGAGCTTCAAATATAGCAAACTTCTTTTTTGAAGAGAGCTGCATTTTCTTTATTTATCATGGATAAGATATTGCCTAGACATAGATTGTAGTCTAACGGTCTTATATTGGCTTTAGAATCTTAGATCCCTTGAACTCTGCATTTGATGTTCGCTCTTACCGACACAATTAGATGTAATGAGCCAATTTTTCAGTTAATCAACCAAATGTACCTGAGGTGCCTCCACCTGGACCTAAGTTCTTCTGTGTCAATTCCTTGTGTCCCTCTTTCTGGCCCTCCATCTGCTATATCTATGAGCCGCTGCCACCACCGACTTAGTCTCACGGAGTGCCTCCACCACATCCACCCGAGGATGATATGCCTCCACTTCCTGATGAACCGGAGCCAAAGATATCGAAGCTTGATGATTCTATGCTTATAGCAGAAGATCAATTTCTGGTGCAACATCTGGTATGTCAAGTTGCAAATTATGTCTTTGCAGTTTTATTTCTTTGGCTAAGCTGTACTCTAGCTGTGATCTTTAATTTTAACTTGTGCTGGTTACTTGATTTAATTTGTTTGTGCAGGGACCTATGCACATCACTGTTTCTGTTCCAAATTTTGATGAAGGAAATCTCAAAGGACAAGTAGTGAGAGTTTACAGTGCAGGTCTTGTCTGAAAACTGTTGGCAGTGTGAAAGAAAGAATTTCAGGAGAGATTCAACTTTCTGCAAACAAGCAGAAATTAAGTGGGAAAGCTGGTTTCCTGAAGGACAATATGCCCCGCGTATTATAATGTTGGAGCTGGAGATATGTTGTCTCTGTCATTGAGGGAGAGCGATGGCAGAAAGAGATGAAGGGGTTTCCTTTGATATGGTTATTTAAGGTCTTCTTTCGGGAACTGTCTTATTGTCAGAAATGTTCTCACGTTTTGCAATCAGACTGTTTAATTTACATTCTCTGATATATTACTGAAATAGCTTTATGGCATTATTGTTGTCTTTGAATTGTTATATCTTTGCTGATTGTACATGTGGTATCTACTCATAATAGAGATTCAGCATCTTGGCTAGATTCTCATTAACGGCCATGGGAAAGTGAGCACGCTATGCCCAAGCTAATTACCGTCTTTTGCATTGTACTTGATTCTACGTCTTGGAAACTGTTCTTTTGTACTCGTAATACAAAACTTGAAAGATGATGAAATTGATAAATTATTTATTTTGTTGTCGTTCTATGGGTAATTTTTATTTATTTATGGTTTAATGGAATCGTGGGTAAAATTATAAATTTATAAAAATAATTTCAATCTCTTATATTTTCTCTTCATTTTACATAGAAAATAAAGAAGATTAAATAAAATTTATTTTATTTCTTCTTATATTTTTCACTCTTTCCAAATAGAGGAAAATTTCTTCTCTCTTATTTTTTTTTTCTTATTTTACATCATTTCTTATTTTTCTTTCTCCCAAATACAGAGTAAATATTTAGTCTAGAATTTGCACATTGCGCAGACTATATTTCTATTTATATTTAAATAAATATTTAATTAAATTTTAATATATTAGTAAATTATTGATTTGTGATTATTAACAAAATATTTTAAATATAAATTAAATTAATAATATAAGGGTTAAATACGTCGACCTCTCTAAGTTTTTCCCTATTATACTACTTAGTCATCCATTTTCAAAAATTATACTACAATATCTCTACATTTTGCTTTTGTTACCCTCTGTTAAAATCATATAAAATATTCATATTACCCTTTAATTTGATTTGAATTTTCAATTTCTACCAATAATCCAACATCATCTTTAATCCAAAATACAATCATTCAATCCAAACAAATTTAACTAAAAAAATTAAATTGAAACAAATAGATGAGAACCCGAAATCATAACCTCAGCAACACCAAAATTCATTCACATGATACATAATTATCAACCTAAATTATAAAACGTATCCAAATTGAAGGAAGATTATCGATTGAAAATTTAATTCAAAAAACAAAAAAATCCATTCACATAAACTCAAAAGTTCACAAAAATCTAACTGAAATCCAAAACTAAATAGTTGTGAATCGAAATAATCAATATTCGTAGCCATATCAATTCCCAATTTCACAAACAACCCAAAAACAAAATCTGCAAAATTGAATTCAATCATTCATACTCGTCGTCCTCTCCTGACCCAATCTGAAAGCAAGATCACAAACAACCCATCACTTTGGATTTCTTGATCGAAAGAGATAACTCATTTCCCCAAAGTACTTGTAGAAGAAAATCCAAGAAGAAGATGATGAGATGAATCCAAGAGGAGACAAAACCGAAATCCAAGATCCAATTCAGTGTGAAATTCAAGTTGAATAAAAAATTGAGCTCGATTTATATGGACGGTGGTGGTTGCATATGACACCGTGGAAAGGTGGGTTTGTTGATGTAGTAATAAACGACACTGTGGGAAGTGGAGAGGTAGAGTTCATCTAGGAAGAGACTGCGACATGGGATGGTTGTAAGATGAGTATAAGAAGGTTACGAGGAAGAATGAGAGAAAGATGCCATTATTAGGTCATAAGGAAAGGGTGAAAATGAGGCAGTTTTGAAATTTAATCAAAAAATTAAGAATCAACGATTAGCTAAAAAATTATATGATGAATATCTATAAGATCATCAATTACGTTCATTCCAAACCAAACCCATAAGAGAAATTTTAAAAGTTCAATTATTTGAATAAGGAGAGATTATTTTATGGATTAATTTGAATGATTCAAATAATGTTGGCCAACAAGACTACTGCCACCAGGGAGCAAATAGGTAAAGGATTGTTGATAGGAGAAAAAAAAAAAAAACTAAGAGACAAGAAAAGAAGAGATGATTAAGGGTAATTTTGAAATTTTGAAATTATAAATTTTAATTAGTTGACTTTTTAGCTTTTAACTAACAGAAAAATGGACTAAACATTGACAGAAGGGTGTTATAATTTAACAGAATTAAATTCATAAGACATTTTAGTATACTTTTTAAAAAGGGAGGACTAAGTAGTACAATAGAGTAACATTCAGGGGTCAGTGTATTTAACCCATAATATAACTATAAAAATATGTTATTTAATTACTTTTTAATAAAATAATAACAAATATTGAATATATTTGAAGGTGTTTAAAAAAATTATTAATAAAATGCTTGCAATACATGAACATAAATTTTAAAATGAATGAATATTAAATTAAAATAATAAATGAAAATACATAAAAAAATTAAGATTAATTTTTATATTTATTGTAAGGTCATATACACGTACAAAAAAAGTTTAACAATGACTTCCCATATCAATATGTATATAACCAAATTCAAATAAATTTTATCACATCAACATTTTGTTTGACTTTATGTATATATAACTAGTCGCAAACTCATGCTTGCGTGAATAATAGTATAAAATTTTTTTATAAAATAAATAAGAAAATTGTTATCTTATTTTTATTTCAAATATAAAAATATCTAAATAAATAATTTTTAAATTAATATTATTTAAATTATTTTATATTTTTATCATTTTAATTAGATAAATAATTAATTTTTATTTCTTTTAAAAAACTTTTCTTTCATTGTATATTTTTTATTTCTTATATATTTTTTATTTTTAATTAGTTATTTTATAAATTTTTAATTAATTAATATAACACAATAATAATTGTATAGAGTTGTTAGTTACTTATTTTTTAATATTAATTTAATAAATAATAAATGTTTATCATAAATAATTTTTATGACGAACTTGATAACTGATAAATGAAAATATTTAATTTAATCGATACGTATGTCTAACAAGTTGTCATTTCAAATGTTATACTTTCATCAAATTCATACAAAATTCATTTATAATTATAATTATTACAATTTAAATAATTCATTTGTTTCCTATAAATTCTAAGAAAATAAATAAATAAATAATATTATATTTGACTATTTAAAATAAAATAAAATTATTTCATTTTGTTAAAATTTATTTTGTAATTAATGAATATCATATTAAAAGACAATTAACGTACGTTTACCATGAAATTTAAGTATCGATATACTAACCAAACAACAATATATTTTAAAAAAAACAATTATACTTATAAGAATTAATGTATTAAAAAATTATAAAATAAAAATATATTAATGAATCAATAAATGAATACATAAACGATTAATTAATACAACATTATAAATTAATAAATAAATGAATTAATAATTAAATCAATCATTTTTTTATTATATGACTTAAACAAAGTCAAACTCAAATAAATTTTATCACGTCAATATATTTACTTATGTTTGCTTTGGCTTTATATATATATATTAGATAGATGCCCATCACTCAAATAATGAATGAATTTAACATTTTTCTTAAATAAATATTGTTGTTGAGTTTTAAATTAGCGACAGAAAATTTAAAACCCATTGCTAAACCAAAAGCCCTAAAATCGGATTAATTTCCCTTCGCCTTTTTTTGTTTTCGCCTTTCTTTTCCCTTCTTCGTATCGCGAGATTCATTCTCATCGCCAATCCACGCCCTCTGCGGCGCCGCCATGCTCGTCGTCTTCAGTCAACGACGACGCCGTTCTCTCTGTTACTGCCGCTATCGCCAAGGACGCTTTGAGTTTCCACTCCTGTCGTTTCGTGGAGTGCCTCGCCGTTGTGCATCAGTTTAAGCAGAAGAAAGAACACGATACCAAGGTAATCGAATGTGTGTAAACAGTTGTATGTAGCATAAATTGAGAAAACTGACCAGGCAACACATCATATGGAAGGCAAGTGCCTTATATTCTTCGGAGGTGTTGGACCGATTGTATTTTTTGCGAAAGGACAAAATCAAAACTTGTTCTGGTTTCCATCCAGTATTGCTGCGTCCTCATTCATAATTTCCGTTGTTCAGTACTACCATTGCAACTGTATTGTGTATTATCATTTAGGCATATTGTTGTTTACTTTGGATTCAGCATGTTAGGAAGTATTTCTTTCATGAGATAGAATTATGAGTATCGATGTGTGATAAGCATGATCCTTAAAAACTATTACATCCCAAAATTTAGGATCCATTTTCATTCCAAGATATCAGATTTTGGATTAGTTAACACTAAGTTCTCTAACTGTTTATGCTTGTCTCTAGTTTCTTGATTTATCCATATAGCGCGTTCATCTTCCTGAGGGTAAACTATTTTTTCTGTGGTACTTGTTATCTTCAGGCTTTTTATTTTTTATCAGATTACTCTACTGGTGAAATCTGAAGCACTTCTGTGAAGCTGTATTGAATTGTGCTGCTTTGTCATTCTTTACCTAAAAGTCTTGTGAAGAAAATGCCAGGCACAGCAATCTTGCTTCTTCCAGCACCTCCTTCTAATGGAGATGGCCCTGCTTCTCCTTCTCAAGTGTTAGAACAGCTGCTGCCGAAGGACGATAAAACAGCAAATGAGGAGGAGAACAAGGTCTCAGTTGCAACCCACACGAGAACTATTGGAATCATTCATCCTCCTCCAGATATCAGGAATATTGTTGATAAAACTGCACAGTTTGTTGCCAAGAATGGTCCTGAGTTTGAAAAAAGGATCATTGCCAATAATGCTAATAATGCGAAGTTCAATTTTTTAAATTCCTCAGATCCATACCATGCATACTATCAACATCGTTTGTCTGAATTTCGAGTGCAGAATCAATCTTCTGCTCAGCAGCCATCTTCTCAGCCTGCAGATCCTACTGTCATTGAGTCTGCTGAGTCTGCTTCTGCTGTTGATGACAGTGAGACAGCTTTAAAGCCCGACCATTCAGTCCAGTTTAGACCACCTCCACGGAAAGTTCTTGAACCACCAGAGACTGAGCACTATACTGTTCCTCTTCCAGAGGGGATTACAGGAGAGGAACTTGATATTATTAAGCTCACAGCTCAGTTCGTGGCACGAAATGGGCAAGCTTTCTTGACTGGTCTGACAAACAGGGAGATGAACAATCCCCAATTCCACTTCTTGAAGCCAACGCATAGCATGTTTACGTTTTTTACTGGACTTGCTGATGCATATTCAAAAGTTTTAATGCCTCCAAAGGGGTTGACTGAGAAGCTGGCGAAGAGTGTTGCTGATATGACCACTGTTCTCGAACGGTGCTTGCATCGTCTGGAGTGGGAACACTCACAAGAGCAGGCAAGGCAGAAAGCTGAGGATGAAATTGAGCAAGAGAGGATACAAATGGCTATGATTGATTGGCATGATTTTGTTGTTGTTGAGACAATAGACTTTGCTGATGATGAGGATGAGGACTTGCCCCCTCCTATGACCCTTGAGGAGGTTATAAGGAGGAGTAAGATACTGACTATGGCAGAAGACGAAATCATCGAGCCTGGAAAGGAGATAGAAATGGAAATGGATGAAGAAGAGGTACAACTTGTTGAAGAAGGAATGAGGCATTTCGAAGATAATGATCCTGAGAGAGGTAGAAAGTCAAATGAGGAGCAGGAAGAACCCATGAGAATTGTGAAGAATTGGAAGAGACCTGAGGAAAGGATCCCTGCTGAAAGGGACCCCACAAAGGTTGTTATTTCCCCCATCACTGGTGAGCTAATTCCGATTAATGAGATGTCTGAGCACATGAGAATTTCCTTAATTGACCCCAAGTACAAGGAGCAAAAGGAACGAATGTTTGCCAAGATTCGAGAAACAACTCTGGCTCAGGATGATGAGATCTCTAGAAACATTGTGGGACTTGCACGAACCCGTCCGGACATCTTTGGCACCACCGAGGAGGAAGTTTCAAATGCAGTAAAGGCTGAGATAGACAAGAAGAAAGATGAACAGCCAAAGCAGGTCATTTGGGATGGTCACACTGGAAGCATTGGTAGGACTGCAAACCAAGCTATGTCTCAAAATGTTAATGGGGACGATCAGAATGAAGCTAGTGATGATGATGCAAGGATCCTTTCTGGCCCTGCTGCTCCTCCTCCTCGACCTGGTTTACCTTCTGTTCGCCCCCTTCCTCCACCACCAGGACTAGCCTTGAATATTCCTCGTGTGCCTGCAAACACAGTCCAATATTCCGCTCCAACTATTGGTGCATATGCTGTACCTCCACCTAGGCCACCAGGCATGCCATTGATTCCATCAATTCGTCCACTGCAGCCTCCAGTTCCAGTGGCATCTGGACAATCCCACATCATGTTGAATCGACCACCCATGATGCCTCAGTCCATTTCAGTTAATCAACCAAATATACCTGTGCCTCCTCCACCTGGATCTCAGTTTACTCCTGTGCCAATGCCTCGACCTTTTGTCCCTCTTCCTGGCCCTCCATCTGCTATGTCTATGATGCCACCACCACCACCGCCGCCTCAAGGAATGCCTCCACCACCTCCACCCGAAGATGCTCCACCTCCACTTCCAGATGAACCGGAGCCAAAGAGACAGAGGCTTGATGATTCTATGCTTATTCCAGAAGATCAATTTCTGGTGCAACATCCGGTATGTGAAGTTGTAAATTATGTCTTTGCAGTTTTATTTCTTTGGCTAATTGTGATCTTTAATTTTAACTTGTGCGGGTTAATTGACTTAATTTGTTTGGCTAACTGTGATCTTCAATTTTAACTTTTGCTGGTTACTTGACATAATTTGTTTGTGCAGGGACCTGTGCGCATCGCCGTTTCTGTTCCAAATGTTGATGAAGGAAATCTCAAAGGACAATTACTGGAGTTTACAGTGCAATCCTTGTCTGAAACTGTTGGCAGTCTGAAAGAAAAAATTGCTGGAGAGATCCAACTTCCTGCAAACAAGCAGAAATTAAGTGGGAAAGCTGGTTTCTTGAAGGACAATATGTCCCTTGCGTACTATAATGTTGGAGCTGGAGATGTGTTGTCTCTGTCATTGAGGGAGCGTGGTGGTAGAAAGAGATGAAGGGTCCTTGATATGGTGATTTAAGGTTCTCTTTCTGGAACTGTTGTATTATGGGAAATGTTCTCGCATATTGCAATCAGACTTGTTTATGTTACATTCTGTGATATCACGGTGGAGATTGTACTGAACGCCTATTACTGATAGCTATATGACATTATTGTCGTCTCTTAATTGTTATATCTTGACTGATGTACGTGTGGTGTCTAATCTAATACAGATTCGGCATCTAGGCCAGTGTCTCATTAAGGGCTATGGGAAAGTAGAGCACTTCCTTTTTGCATTGGCGGTGCATGCTATTCTCAAGCTTATTACTATCTGTTGCATTGGCATTTGATTCTAATCGTTTGAAACTGTTCTTTGGGGGTCATATATTGTGGTTCTAATTTTTCTGGTCATATTACCTTTGTTGTTACACTTTCTATTCTTGTTTCATGCGGTGATCTCAACGGTGTTTGGGTAGATTTAGGCTTTGTTTTTGTAGGTTGCATGCTTTTTGTCTGGACAATAGCGAAAGGCTAGCTGTACTTCAACTGTTCTAAGTACCCAGCTTCATATGTGCTGCGTCTTGTGCAGCGTAACCAAATAAAATGGTAAAGAATCAAAGCCAATATTCAACATAATGACAAAAAAATTTACGAGTGAACTGCAAAAATGCTAATTGTGAAGATTTACAATGACCATCCCCATGGTTCATTTCAAGAAAAAGTTTATTGTGCAAAAGTCAGTCATGTCCACTGTCACTTAGCTAATTCAATTCTAAATCAACGTGATTTTGAGAATAATCTATGCCAAAGTTTGATTTAAAAAGATGGAAGTACAAAATGGTACTGAAGACTATACTCCTGGAAAAATAAAGATAAAATTGAACGTACAAAATAGCACTGAAGGTTTCCTCCTCTCAATTGGTGCAGATTGGATTGGCCATAACTTTAGTCAGACACTGCTATATCTTTATTGTTTTATAGAATTATCATCATTCACTCCAACAAGGCCAACCCCCTCAATGGGAACAATCTAAGAAAAAAAAAAAAAGAAAAATCATTATTGTATTTTTTCTTTATGGAATATTGAGTGTAAAATTACGGGAAAGTTTTGTTTCCTAACGTGTGAATCAGAAATGTACAACTCAAGGGAAAATAACATCTTAGAGGTGTTAGTTTTTGGTCCTATGCGAATCCAAAATGATTTAAAAATTTCAGAGTTGGGTCGGATAAAAGTCAATTCGATCGATCCATTTAACCCGGTTACAATAAAAAAATAAATTTTATTACTATATATATATATATATATATAAAGTAGAATAATTAAAATAAAAAATAAATTTATTTTAAAATTTTAAATTATTTAATTAAATTCAATTTTTATTTAAAATATTTTGAAATTTTTATATTTTTAATAAATTTATTAATTTTACTGTTTTTTCATGTGCCTAAATTATAATTTTATAAAGAATAAAAGCTATTTATTGTGATAAAATAGTTTTATCATTTTTATAAAATTATTTAACATAGTTATAAAATATTATTATGATAATATTACTTCTTATATCTGATTTGGTGGACAATAGAAATTTGACGCCAATATATTGTGACAAAATATTATGATAAAAGAGTTTATATCATAATTTATCTTAAACACTCATTTGTTATATTAAAAATTTTTGAATTAAAATTTTGGGCTCAATGACTCAAAATACTCAAATTTTTACACAAATTTTCAATTGTATTCAAAATTTCTAATTAAGTTAATTACACCTTAATTTGATGAATTGGTTTTTTAATTGTACCCCTAGTCAAAATCAATATTTAGTAAAGTATATATTTAAACTCAATTCACCCTTATATTTTTGCAATTAGTTTAATTGGATTCAAAATTTAGTTTAAATTTTAGTAAAATAATATTTTTATTTTACTCAATTTAAATCATTTTTCACAAAAATATAAAATTTTTATTTTTATTTTAGTTGATAAATAATTAATTTTACATTAATTTCATGTTTTTAATTATAAAATTTTATTTTATATATTTAAATAACAAAACAATAAATCCTTAAATTTTATTTCAAGGATAAATTTTTTGAGAATGTTCAGGTTTATATGCAATTGATTTTTTAAATATTTCTTAATAGTTTTTTTTTAAATGATTTGTTGTTTAAAATATATAAATTAATTTTTTATGAGAGATTGAGAGATTTTATAATTTATAAATTTAAATTTCAAAATTTTTAAATTTTTTTAATTTAAATGCAAATTACCATATAAAAGTATATAATAAATTTAATTAAAAAATGAGATAAAATTGAATAAAAAATAAAAAGTATCATTTTAATTAAGCTCATGTAATTAGTTTTAAAATATTTCTTAAAGTTTTTATTTTAAATGATTTAAATAATTTATTATTTAAAATATAAAAATTAAAATTTTAAGGAGAGATTGAAAGAAAAAATTTTAAATAAGATATTGAGAGATTTTATGAATTATAAATTTAAATTTTAAAATTTTATAGATTTAAATATAAAATCTAATTTCTTCATGTAGAAGTATATATAAAAAAATTAAATTAAATGAAAAAAATTAAATTGAATACAAAATAAAGGTGTCATCTTAATTGAGTTCATGTAATTAATTTTTGAGATATTTTTTAAAGTTTTTGTTTTAACTAGTTTATATTTTTTAAGGAGAGATTGAAAGAGAACTTTTTTAAATGGAAGATTTTATGAATTATAAATTGAAATTTTAACATTTTTATTTTTTAAATATAAATTTAAAATTAGAAAAATTCATCATATAAAAGTATATAATAGATTTAATTAAACAAAAATGAGCTAAATTGAATAAAAATAAAGTATCATCTTAATTAATCTCATATAATTGATTTTTTAAATATTTTTAGAAGGTTTTTATTCTAAATAGTTTAAAAATTTTATTATTTAAAATAAAAAAATTAAATTTATAAGAAGATTAAGAGATTTTTCTTAAAAAAACGAGAGATTGAAAGATTTATGAATTGTAAATTTAAAATTTTTAAATTTAAATATAAAATTAGAATTCATCATACAAAAGTATATAATAAATTTAATTAAGTAAAAATTAAATTGAATTGAATAAAAATAAAGGTATCATATTAATTAAACTCTAAACTTAATTTTGTGTTTGATTAAACTAATTGAAAAAGTATAAAGTTCAATTGAGTATAAATATGCACTTAACTAAGTTCTAATTTTGACTTAAGGCATAATTAAAATCAATTTGACAAATTAGCGTGCAATTGATTTAATTTGAAAATTTGGATATAACTGAAAATTACATAAATAGGTCATTAAATTAAGTTTTTATAGTATAATTTTTAAATGATTTAATACATAAAAGACATTTACCACTAGTCTATTTATTTTTGTAATAATTATGATAAATTTGATTTTTATCACGATAAACTCACATATTAAGATAAAATTAATTTTATGACATAAATTTTTATTATAATACATAAAATTTTTTGTAATTAGTGATTTGTTATTATTATACATTATATGTTTGTTTGTAAATTAGGTTAAATTTTGATATATAACTTGAATATAATTTTATATGGATTTAGTTCAATTGTTTGTTTTCATTATATACAGTGATTTGCTTCAAAATAAATTATATTTAATTTATTAAGTATTTAAATAAAAATAATTTTTTTAATCAAGTTTTGTTTTATATAAAATTTGACTAAAAATAACTTTTAAGAGAAAATTATTATTTTTTCTTAAAAAATTATGAGAAAATATTGTTTAAATGATAAAAAAAATTCAAATGCACATTTAAAATTTGAATAACAAATGACTCAACCCGAAATATCAATTTCAAGGTTACATTTGAAATCGATCCGAAATCTTTTTTACATGCATGACCCAATGAACGATCCGAACTCACCCAAAACCCAGACGACCTAAAAATCATCCGAACCAAAAATAATTTCACCATAAAACGATCCAACCTAAAATAACACGAGTCTACCCGTTTATTATCTCCAATCTGAATAGCCTTAAAGAAAATCAAATATCTTGTAATAACACGATAGAGAAAGTAACAAAAGAAAAGAAAATATCCTAAAATCATAAAGAATATCGCAATATATTTCTTAGGAAAACAAATTTCCCAACTCAACATATGTAAAAAACATCTATTTTAATTGTTCAATACAAAACTATAATCATACAAAATATCTCAATTTTTAAAATGTCAATTTCAGTGAAGCATTTATCAATAAAATTGGAATCTATTTAATCTCAGTTCACAAAGACACTTATCATAGAGTCCAATAAGTCAAATTCTAAAATCAACCATACATTTCCAAGTTTAAAATCATGTTAACATGTACACGAGTAGTGCTAAATACCTTCTATGTATTATTATTTTTTTATTATAATGATACATGATATAATTTTAAATATAAATTTTTATTGTACACCTTTAAATAATATATTTTAAATTTTAAATTTTCTTTATAATTAAAAATATAATAATAATATTGATCACGTATCATTAAAATAGAGAGCATGCAATATAAAAAAGATATATAGCACTTATCTAAGGTGCATATAATTAGCAGAATCTCAGTTAACTTTCAATGATTGAAGTACCGTTCTGTTTTATTCAATGAATATAGCCTGTAAAATTTCAAAATCTTTAACAGTTTAAACTTCTATCATATTCAAAACGTATAGTCCATAAAATCTGAAGATTTACGTTGTTGAAGATTCTATTCTATTCTAATGGTTAATTTACAAAATTTGAAGATATTCAATAATTGAAAATTCTCTTCTATTTTATTTAAAAGATATATAGCCTCTAAAACCTCAAAATTTTAAGCGATTGAAAGTTATATCTTATTAAAAAATTTAACATACAAAGTGCCTATTTGATTTATCTGTGGTTAGTTACTGTTGTTAGTTGCTACTTGTTGATAATTGATTGTTTATTGATATTAGGCATTTGGTAAAAATTTTATTGCTAATTATTGTTTATAAATATAATTACTAATATAGACATAAATTTTAAAGAATTAAATAAATATATTTCATATTTTAGATTTTTTAAAACATAATATATAACCATCTATTTAGTATTTTTTGAAAAAATTATAAATTAAATTTTTTAATAATATTTTTAAAAAATTTTATAAATTAAAAATATTTTTTACATGAGTCTAACTTTAAAGATATTTTTAATATGAGTCTAACTTAAAAGTTTCAATAATGTCAAAAATCGCTAAAGATAATAAGTCAAATAATTAATTTAAAATTTATACTTAAAATACTAAATTATTGTTCTTTTAATATTTTTTTAGTGTAGTGACTTTTATACCTCTAATACATCTTTAAATTATCACTAACAAATTAAATTTTTTTATTTAATTTTTATGCCCTTAATATATCTTTAAATTATTATTGACTTTTATTCTTTTAGTTTAATATATTTCTAAGAAAATTTATTTTTATTAGAACATCTTCAACCCACTCTTTATTCAATCTAAATTCTTTATTATAAAAAGTAATTAAAGAAAATAAGACTCTAATTTCTCTCTAACTTTAAATTATAGATAAGAGGGTTAGACTCTCTACATGTAAGAGCATCTCCAACTCATTTTTTATTTAACATAAACTCGTTATTACAAAGAGTAGTTAAAAAAAAAAAGATTTCAACCCAATCTTTAACTTTAAATTATAAATTAGAGAGAGTTCGACTCTGCACATGTAAAAAGTCAAAATTCACTCCTTATATAAAATGTAATCAATACAATTCAGTTTTTCATACTTATTAATAATTACTTTATTGTTTTCTATTCAATATTCTTTATTCAATATAAACTCTCTAACTCTAAATTATAAATTTGAGAGTGAGTTTGACTTTCTAATGTAGAAAGTTAAAATTCACTATTTATACAAAATATAATTAATACAATTCAGTTTTTCATGTATATCAATAATTGTTATTTTGTTTTCTATTAGCTTTCTTTATTGAAAAATTTTTTGCTCTCTTTTCTCTCAATATTCAAAAAATTAACATTAAATGCTTTTACGGGATAAAATAAAATGGAGAGTGAAATATAACAAGTTCATTAAACTTAAATAAATTTGTTTGCTTTTTATATTTAAATATTCATTAAAATACTCTTTATTATCTAAAATATGCTCTTTATTTTAATTAGCACAATTAGAGATATTCTAAAAAGTTAAAATTTACTCTCTATACAAAATATAATTTATACAATTTAGTTTTTCATATATATTAATAATTGTTATATTATTTTCTATCGGCTTTATGTTTTGAAAATTTTTTCTCTCTTCTCACAAGATTCAAAGATATTTAAATGGGATAAAAAAAATTAACATTAAATACTTTTATGAGATAAAACAAAATGAAAAGTGAAATATTAATAGTTTATTGGACTTAAATAAATTTATTTACTATTTATATTTAAAAATTATTTAAGATGTTTTTTATTACCTAAAATATGCTCTTTATTTTAAAGACACCATTGGAGATACTCTTAAATGATTATTAGATCTAAATTTGTTTATTTTTAAGTAATTTTAAATGTATATTTAATGGCTAAATCTTAAAAATCAATATTATAATGTTAAATATGTCTAATCAAGAATTTTAATAATTTTCAGTAATTACAGATATCAAATAAAATCGATTAAATTCAATACATAAAAATTTCAGTAATTATTATATTTAATACTTAATCAACAATCATATTATATTATTGATTTAGCTATGTTCTGTTGAGAAGGGATTTTGAGTCAGGAAGGATTGATGACTGAAATTAATGAAATCGTTTTGTGTCAGAATGCTTGATGAACTCGACCAGGAAAAATGGCAAAAGCAGGTTGTGCTTCTTGTCTCTCCAAATACGAGAGATATCTCTGGTGGAAATAAATTTGTTCTTAATTTTTCTTTTCTTGAAATTTGCAATGGTTCTCTTTTTCATCATTAAATTAGTGTACATTTATATATTAACCCAAAGATTTAAAAATAAATGAAAGTGCTCATTATTAGCCCAATTAAAAAGTAAAGTCTAATAATAACGTTATCAATTTCTTCAAAAGAATACTAACAGCAATGACCTTTAATTTTAAGTTTAATTTTGATCTAAACTCTTAAACTTCTTATTGAATTGCTTTAGATACTATAGAATGGAATTGTGTTAATCAAAGTTTAATTTGTTTCACAAAAAATAATTTTTATATTTTTTAATATTTGACATATCTTGGAAATTTTGATCAAATATTTTTCTATTATATAAAAAATTAAGACATTTTAAAGAAAAATGGTTCCCTCTTTTTAAAAGCGAAAATCATTTTTCAAATTTTAAAAAGCTCGTTTAAATAAAAAATAAATTATATAAGCACATTTTATTAATGTACTTATTATCATCGATCATTTTTAATCATCTATTGATGAAATCTATATAAAAATTTTTATTTTATAATGTATTCTTTATATTAAATAATGAATAGTATAAATAAGTGTTTATGCTTTAAATTGTGTTATAATCTTATAAGTTAAAAAATAATTTTTTTTGTAATATATTCCAAATACTAGGAATATAATTCTCAAAAATAATTTTCTTATAAAATAAATTTCTCATAAATATTTTTTAAAAAATATTTTGTCATAAACAAGTTGACAAATAAGACTAAATTAGAAACAAATAGAATTCTAGTTAGGTTGATATCTGGATATCTACTTTATGGAATTGGATGGATGTGTCTATATAAAATCATAATTTGAGAATGTTGCATTTTCATGATAAAGTCAGAGACATTATGCTTTTCTATTTATAAATAGACTGATATGATTTTTTCTAGGTGTAGTTGCAATCATCCTAAAGAAATTCTGGCTAATCCGAGTTTGACCATAAGAAAGTTGTTAAAGAGGACAAAATTGATAGCAGCATTAATTCAACAAATATAGATACTACAACTTATCAGTTGATTTTTTTTTTCAATTACTTTATAATATAGTGGCAAAATATGTTTGAAATTAATTATTTGATAGTGGCAAAAACAATGACTTTTCCATTTGAAAACAAAAAGTCATTTTTTAGATTTTGACAAACTCACTTAAATGAAAAATAAATCATACAAACACATTTTTTCTTTTACCATTGGTCATTTGTTTAGCATAAAATAATTTTTATATTTTTTTGATGTTTGACATATATATGAAAATTGATCAAATATTTTTTTAGTATATGAAAAATTAAGTTATTTTTAAGAAAAATTATTTCCATTTTAAAAATGAAAACTATTGTTCAAATTTTTTTTAAAAATTCATTTAAATGAAAAATAAATTATATAAACACATTTCTATTAATATACTTATTGTCATTGATCATATTTAATTATCGACATTCATTATCGATGGAATTCATATAAAAATTTTCATTTTTGTAATGTATTCTTTATATTAAATGATAAATAGTATAAATATAAATTGTTCGTGGTCTAAATTTTATTATAATCATATAAATTAAAAAAATAATATTTTTTGTAATATATTTCAAATATTAGGAATATAATTCTCAAAAAATAATTTTATTATAAAATATTTTTCTCCTCAATAATTTTTTAAAATATTTTATTATAAATAAATTATTTTTCATAAAACAAAGGTTTAAACCATTTCAATTTTACCTAATTTTATCTCCAACTTAAAAATATATCAATTTTTTTTAATATAAATTCGATTCATTTCAATTTTATCCAAATTTCTCATGGCGTGTGCCACGGCCTGCCTGAGTAATGAGTTGGTTATTTTATCCCACGTGATGGTAAGTTTGCATGCTATTATGATATGATTGACTTAAACATGAATTTAAGAGTTTTTTTTTTTCAAACCAAATATCCTAAAATAATAATATCACCACATCTAATAGAACACATGAACCTCACAACTTTTCTTTCCCTCCAATACATACATATATATGCATAAAATAAAACAAAAAAAATAAATCAATCCAAAAGAATTATTTCTGTTCATATATTTCTAGAAAAGCAGGACTCGCCTAGAGTCAACCTCCAACAAACCTCCCTCACCATCCCGTTGGTGACCCGACTCGACCACTCCCAAGACCGGAGCTTCACTACCTTTAAACCCATTGACTGCCCCATCGCTGACAACCACTTTCACTGGCGGCAACTCAAAAAACCCACCTAAATTCTCCAACGCTCCATCCATCCTGCCAGAAAGAGGTAGATTGTTTGCCTGAGAGCTCGATGGGGACTTGTCATTTGCTCTTATAGGACGGAGCTTGATTGAGGGAGAAGCCGTGAAGCTTGGGTGAAAGGAGTGATTTAATTGTGAGAGGAGGTTAGGTGGCCGTGAAAGTGATAGTTTGCACAAATGGAGAATTGGAGCAGTTGCACATCGCTATAAATCTTGAATAAAATTAAAATAAATTGAATTTATAATGAAGTAAATTGATACATTTTGAGTTGGGGATAAAAATGAAATGATTGAGCCTAAAGCAAATAAAGACTAAATTAGAAATAAATAGAATTCTAGTTAGGTCCCCAACTACACAAGGGGCCTGCTCTCATCAATTGGTGTCATCTCCTTCTTGCCTGCTACAGATGGATGTGTCCATATAAAATCATAATTTAAGTGCATTTTCATTATAAAGTCAGAAACATTACGCTTTTCTGTTTATAAATAGACTGATATGATTTTTTTTAAGTATAGCTGCGATCATTCCTGAGAAATTATTGCTCATCCGAGTTTGACTGTAAGAAGGCTGATAGAGAAGAAACAAATTGATGGCAACATTAATTCAACAGGTGTAGAAATTACAACTAATCAGTTCATTTTTTTCAATTATTTTATTTAGTGACAAGATATATTTGAAATTAATTATTCGAAAGTTGGATACACGAACAATTTTTTTTTAAAGAGAAAGATGATGAATTGATTAGTGTATAAGAATAATGATATTTTTAATAGCTTTATTGAGAGTAAATAGTATGCATTTAGAAAATTATGTCATATTCTTGAAAATGAAGGGAGGATTAAAAGAAAAAAAAAAAAAAAAACATGGTACTTTAAAATACATTTGCTTGTTTTTTTTTTTATAGTATAAAATACATTTGCTTAAGAATAGGACCTTTCAACTTCAATTTAGGCGGTCAAGAGAAAATATTTTAAATAACGTCATTCACTTGCAATGAAGTTTAATTAAGAAATAAGAATCAGTTAAAACTAATTTAATAAATTCGAGATGAAAATGGTTTAAACTTACTTATATAAGCTTTAGAAAAATTAGCATGTTATTTTTCAACTCAACATATTGATTTACCTATAATTCTCTATTTACATCCTCCTTTTTTTCTTTTTTTTTTTTTTGAATTGGAGTTCTTGATAGTACTTATATTAGGTTTAAGGTGCCTGTACATGGATTTAGATATCGAATGCGTAAAAAACGGAACTGCCATCAATATAGTTGTTATCTATGTATTATCTGATTGTATGAGATCAATTACAGATGGTCGAATGCTTCTAAACGTTATAACTGGACAAAGTAAATTAAAAGTTTCACATAGTAAGTGAATGTAATATAATCCTTATTTAATATAGTTTTAGTCTCTTTGTTCTTTAAATGATTGTTTATGTTATGATATAAGTTGTTATTATCTTATTGATGCTAGTTACATAAATTGAGGATTTCTTGCACTATATAAGGGGCAAAATTTTCACTTAATTGATTAAAATGATAACATCGACTTACCACCACTAAGAAATTTTTTAAATATGAAGCATTCAACAGTGAAGAGATGTTTTGGGCATTGCTGATCAAATCATTAAGGCACATTGTCTACTTCATAATTTTATAAAAAGAGTGTTAGATTTTGATTACACCTATATATTTCATTGAGAAATTCTTAAGTTATATCCAAGATCATGAACATACAGAGTCGAATTCTAATCACATTAACTCGAATAACGAATTGAAATTAGT
Organism: Omphalea diandra; assembly: GCA_949677035.1. Classification (NCBI taxonomy): domain Eukaryota; kingdom Viridiplantae; phylum Streptophyta; class Magnoliopsida; order Malpighiales; family Euphorbiaceae; genus Omphalea; species Omphalea diandra. The sequence goes on from CATIWR010375761.1 coordinate 85,169, forward strand.
TGTCACAATTTAACTAACTTACCTCTCATGCAGTGCAAACAGGAGAATTTGAGACAGAGAGTTTTAGGTTTTTTTTAATTTTTAGGAGAGTATTTTCTCAGTTAAGAAAATTGAATGTAAAGTTGGAAAAAGAAGATAATCATTAACTATAGATAACAATATTGAATTATCTATATCTATTATGAGGGTTATCTTCATATTTGAATATAACTTTATCTCTCCTATTATTCATATTTTTAATTGATTATTAATAACTAATAATAATAGCAAGTGGATGTAGGTTGGATTACGTCATAACTGTCTGACCCAAAAATCCAACAAAAAGAAATGCTTATAGATCTAATGGAGAAAAAATCAAATAGACTGAGACAACGAGAAAAAAATGATGAAGCATATTAAATTTCAACTATTGAAAAACTAAATGAGTGGAGTTGTTTAGAGAAATTGTATATTTAGTTTACATATACTCCCATTTTAGTGTACTAGAATATTTTACTATTTTCTACTATTATTTTCCTTTATTTTTTTTCTTCCATAATAATTTTGTTCCCAAAAATGTCACTAGTCAATCCTTGTATCCTTCATATATAATTCTTGCCTTATTTTATTAATTTTATAATTTAAATTCACTTTATGTTTATTTTAAATCTTAAAAATTAATAACTTCACTTTAGTGTTGATTTTATATTTATGGGCATAATTGTAATTTTATAAAAATTCCTTCAATTTCTAATATTTTCTCTCCATTTTGTAGAGAAAATAAAGGGGGAAAATAAATTTATTTTTTTATCCCTTCTTATTTTCCTTCCTTTCCCAAGTAGGATAAAGTTATTTTCCTTCCTTATTTTTCACCCTTATTTTACTTGCTCTCTTATTTTCCTCCTTCCCAAACACTGCATTAGGCTTTGTTATTTGTATTTTGCAGAGCTTGTTTCTTCACAAATGATTGAGAAAATTAAATATTTAAATCTTTGTCAAAAAATAGAAAAATATAGTTATCTTGTACTAGCATATGATAATTGGATTTAAATCCCAAGATGAAATGCACTGATAACTCGCATCAAAAACCATGTCTGCTAGTGGCCATTACGATGTTCAAATGCTAATACTTTTCAAAATAAAAAATAAAAAATAAAAGTCACAATATGATAAAATTATGTTAGTAGAAAAACTCAACAAAAAGACCTTTTATGATATTTATTTGATTGCATATTTATAATCAAATAAATAATAATAATTTTACTTTTTATAAAAAAAATTAAATAAAATTAATCACAAAATTTATAAATATTAATATATATTTTGAATTTTATAAAATTAATATTTATAAAGATCTGTAAATAAAATTAATTACAAATTTGATTATGTAGTTTTACTTTTTGATTAAACAAATATAGAAAATGAATAATAATTACATTACAATAATTTTTTTAAAAAAATTTCAAAACCAAATAAAGAAGTAGAATGTTCATGACATTCTATTCTATTACATATTTTATTCCGTTATTCATTATATTCAAATTCATTCTATCTTATCAAATATGGCCTCAAAGTCTCATACCGTTGACTTATGTTTATCGAAACGAAAAGGCCAACTTGATAAACTTTGCCAAAATTAATATATCATACCAATATATATATATATATATATAATAAAAGTGTATTCCATTAAGAAAAACTTGTGACGGTGGGCATATTTGCATGTGAAATTTCAAAGAAGAAAGGCTTGAAAATGAACCCTGTCCTGCATTAAACTGGAATGTAATCATCACGTCCATCATCTTCATGTATCATATGTTCATTCTATACATATATATATATATTAAAAAAAAGGAAAATTTAATGCCAAATTAAGAGTTTAAAAACACAAATAAATCAGATAAATAGAACAGTCTGTTTCTAAAACACAAATAAATCAGATAAATTATCTTTTTCTTTAGAACAATTTCACTAATATAAAGTTTGTTTCTTAATATTCAAAAAAGAAAAATGCCAAATTAAGAGTTTAAAATTTGTTGATTCCATAAAAAAAAATAAACTTAAAATTACGTTTAAAGAATCAAATAGCAATAAAATAATCATCAGAAGAAAACTTCGGTATGAAAAAAAAAAAAAAGCTGATAAAGTTAAGCATTTGTATGGAGAGCACTTGGACATGTATATATTGCCATCGAAAGTCAATTTGAGATTGAGACTTGATCATGGAGATTTGGGATGGATGATGAGACAACGTTACAATGGCTTGAGGGGCTGTCGTCTTCAACAGTCAGAGCTACTTGGTTTGGCAGTAATATATTTTACATTTTTTTTTTGTTTCAATATATAATTTTATATAATAGAATGAACATTTTAAATGTAATATAAAAATTTTATATATCTCAATATGCAATTTTTAATGTAGAAAATTATATATATACTTTAATTATAGCATTTTAGAGGAACTCTAAAAGTTACTAAAATTATATAGGCATTGTTGCATTGTAATGCAGGCAATTTGGTGCAGTAGAAAGTGATATTTATAAAATCAGATTGGAAACAATTCTCGATTTAGCGAATTTAATTTGATTGGTTTAATTTGTTCAATTTAATATATATTTTTAATAAGTATTTAAAATATTAAAAAATAAAAAATAATATAATATGATAAAATAATAAAAATATTTTTTAGCATTTGAATTTTAATTAAAAATTAGGGTAATTTTTAAAAACCTTTAAAATTTTCTACAAAATGATATAATTTCAAATTAAATTGATTCAATTTTAATTAATTGATTTTTAATATAATTAAACTAATTCACTAATCAATCTTTAATTTCAGTGACTTAATCAATCAGTTTACGCTTACAGAAATGCATTAATTTGATCAGAAACTGCTGGATGCAAGGCAAGTCTTATTCTACTGCTAACAAATTCTGTTCAGAAATCCACATCCATATAGGTTTTTGGTACGATGGTTCAATAAGTCATAATGAATATTTTTGCCCTGTAGAATCTATTAATTAATTAATTATTATGAATTGTGCAATTTCAAGAAAGAAAATTAAATTGACCAATTATTTGCCATATATTCATATAATATATAAATACTATTAGATGTTGTGCATGCACCAACCGCAGCATATGCAATACTGAAGAACATGGATCTCCACTAAGTATAAGAATCACAAACATATTCTGCTCAATTTCGTTGACTGTTTATAAACTATATATTTATTCTGATGACTTCTTCTTCTTTTCTTTCTCCCCCACCAAACTTTATCTTATTATATTATGGATGTAAATTGAAACTTAAGTCAATCACGAAGAAGAAAATTATTAAAACAGGTAGTTGATTGACAAATTTTAAACAAAATTGGACCTTCTAATGATTATATATGTGTGTGTGTATGTACCAATAATTATTAATAATCGAGTATAAAATGAAACAATAAATCTTAAAATATGTTAATAATGGTAAATCTGAGGATAAAAATTAAAACTATGAGAAGATAACATAGTTCAATATCTAACAGATTTGAAGAAAAAATCAACAGATCTAAAAGGATATAAAATTATTTAAAAATTAAAAAATATGAAAAAGAAAATAAATTAGACTAGTATTAATAATAAAAGACCAGAAATAATCTTTCACTACTGCAAATGAAAAAAAAAAAAAAACCTTCAAACAATAGAAAAAAGAGGGTCGTGTGGCTCAAAATCTTTGATAGGGATTATGGTGATAGATGAAACTTTAAGTCAAAGAAACTTTGATAGTTAGCAAAGAAAGGGACCAGAAATTCATTAAAAGGTTCAATGTAGGACTTAAGACACTTTTTTTTTTTTTATGCGTTCTGCAGATGCGGCCTCCCACATCACTGTCTTCCTTTTTTTTTCTGACAGTCTGCTGGTGTGGCTGTCAATGGAGTTACCAGAAATAATTAGTCATTTGTAGGAGATGAGAGAATTTTATAATAATCTTATAATGAAGGAATCCCATTAATGATGGGGTTTGTTATTA
>CATIWR010375771.1:0-14114 GCA_949677035.1 Omphalea diandra
TATATTTTTTTTTTTTTTTTTATATATATATATATATATATATATATATATATATATATATATATATATATATATATATATAATCTTAAAATTTATCTGAGATCACAGTTTTATTATTTGTCAAATTGTTATATTTATAACTCAGGTATTCGTAACGCAAACACATCACCACTTTAATTTTTCAATCCAAAAAAATATTTTAAAAAAATATTAAAGCTAAAAGTAGGCATATTTATTAAAAATGACAAATGTTTTAAGTTGGATTAATATCAAATTAGACTCATTTTCAATCATATTTTTTCAAATGTATTCAAAATCATTTAAATTGCTAGTAGATCGAGCTATCAAATTAAGATATAAAAAATCTGTGTGTAATTTTCATAGGTTGGATCGAGTCAAATCGAATTAATCATAAATTTGACTTTAAAACAAAAATATTATTTTATTTTTAAATAAATTTTAAATGTTTAATAATTTAAATTAAATCACTCAAATTTATCTTTTTATTTGAATTAATACGGATTAATTTGTAAATTGGGTTAAAATTAAATAGAATTTTGTTTAAAATTTTTTTGATTAGTTTAAATTTGAGTCGCTTCTAATTTCCTTTTGAATTAAGTTGAATTCGAATTATATTTTATGAACAAATTTAGTTAGATTAGAAATTATCACTCTAATATCTGTATAATGAAAACAATTTAAAAAGATTTAGCATTGAAGTATTACTTTATCAAACAATAGCTATATTGACTAAGAAGAAATATAAGAGAAACATTATTTTATTAAGGATCTATTTAAAATAACTGATGGATATAACTGATAGTTGATAGTTGTGACTTAATAGTTGATAGTTGATAGCAATTTGATATTAAGTGTTTAGTAAAATTTATGTAACTATTGTTATTAATTTATAAAATCACTAATAAGAGTATAATTTTAATATTTAGCATATTAAATTAAATAAATAAAAATATAATATAATAAATAACATATTTTTTACATATATTTATAAAGTATTATTTCAAACTTAAAATGGTATAATTATTCTTTTAAATTTATGAAATTTTAATAATTATTTTGTATTAATGTTAATTAGTATATATGCCAATATATTTTTAGTAATTAAAATATCCTACATATAAATTTTTTTATAAAACTTATATAATAATTAAAAATAAATTATTTTTATATAAATAATTAAAATATTAGAATTTATAGTTCATAGTAAATAATAAAATTTTAAGGATACTATAGAGTAAGAATAAATTTGACTTTTTGTTAGTCATTATTGCAAAAGTTTAAGGATAATTTTGATTTTTCTTTAATTATTATTGCAGAGGTTGGAAAAAAGGTATAAAGAAGAGGTGATAAAAATCACAGCTAATTAGAGTTATATCTACTTTTTAACTAATGTTTTATATCGTTTACTAAATAGTATTTCTTAGTTGTTGGATTAAAAATTCTATCAACAACATTTATCAATTATACCAAACACTATTAAAATATAGTTAGAAAAAAAAATAGTTTGTCTATTTTAAAAAAATTATCTTATTAAAAAGTATTAATTACTTTGAACCCTTTAAAATTTGTCATATTTAATTAAATTATTTCTTATTTTTCAATATTATACTAAATCATCTCGCACATTTATCTCATTATACTAAAAAGTCCTTTTAGTGTTAAAAATATTATTTTTTTATTGGTCAAAGAGAATTTGATCAGAAGTGAGTTTTATATTTTATTAAATTAATTACTTTAAACTCTGTGATGTTTGTCATATTTAACTAAATCGTTCCTCATTTTTCAAAATATTATATTAAATTATCTCTCACGTTTTCTCTGTTAAACTAAAAAGTCTTTCTGACGTTCATATGAATGTAACAAAATGACTATTTAATGTAACAAGACAATCACAAGAGAGTTTATAGTATAATTTTAAAATTTGATAAATAATTTAGTTAAATATATCAAATATCAGGGATCTGTAATAATTATCCCTGAAAAAAACAATCAATAGTTGGACTTCCGTACAAAGCTTGCAAATATTTGACAATTAGGTGATAATTCACGCTTCGTGTAAGTTGAAACTGGTATTAAATTGCTTAAGGATGTAGAGGTAAAATTGTATATAAAAATTATGATAATAAAATATAACAAAAAATAAAAAGAAAGTGTAATAAAAAATAATACTACACAATAAATTTCATCTCTTCACAATTTCAAAGTTATAAAATTTATATTTCATTTTAATAATCTATAAAATATAAATATAATAAATGATTTTTGATATTCACAATTATTCTCTTGAAATTTCAAACACAATATATGAAAATAATCATTTATTTATTATTAAAATATTTTTCTTTTTTAATCAATTCTTTTAATTATAATTGATAAATTTTAAATAAATCCTTTATTTCTTATAATTTAAAGAAAATAAATAAATTAATTGAATTATGCTTAATTGTTTAAAATAAAATCAAATTATTCAACTTTATTAAAATTATTTTTCAACTAATGAGTATCATATCAAATGACAATTAACTTATATTTATCATAAATTCAAGTATCGACATATAGACCAAACAATAATATGTTTTTAAGAAGGCGGTAATATTTACAAATATTAACATACTAGGGAAAAACAATGTCAATGAATCAAGGATTAATTAACGTACAAAACATTACGAATCAATGAATGAATCAATTAACTTTTAAGAATGAATTGTCATGTGAGTTTAAACAAAACCAAAGTTAATAAAATTTTATCACATCAATATGTTGGCTTACTTTTGCTTTGACTTTATATACGTATAATAAGAGCAAAACCGAGAAATACTTTTCCCAATAAATTAAAGATTTAATTACTTGAAAAAATCTTAAATTTTAGATGAATTTTTAATTTTAATACAAATTTCAATTTGTTGATTATAATTAATAATTTATTTTAATATTAACTTCCAGTCATAATTCAACTGATTTTTTGACTAAGAAAATGATATGATTTTTTATATTTTCTTATATTATAAAGACTAAATTGATCTGAACTATTTTAAAAGTCCCAGAAGTTTTTTTTTTCTCTTTTTTATTTATAAATTAATCTTTAAAAAAAAAAAAATCAATCCTACCCTTTCTCTCAAATACTCAAACCCGCGATTGCAGAATCAGAAAAAACTTTTCGATCACTTCACCTCTCTCTAGTAGAATCCCCAGGCCTTAAACCAAGGCCTCCCTCAAAAAGTATGAGGTCACCATGGACGGCAGCATTGAGATAGCACCGGAAGGCCGTGCTTAAGCCCTTCGATAGCCCCCGATTTCAAGCATCCTAACGGCGGCAGTCGCTTCCACCACCTCAAGTGTTTCTGCTTGAAGATTGAATGTGACAGAGGGCTACTGACTGGTTGATTAATTTCGATGCATGGGAGAGTAGGGATGGAGCAAGAACATCTAGACGAATGATGACTGAAGTGGGAATCGCTTAAACGAATAATTTGGTCTATCACCTCAACTATTCCTCTCTTTCCATTTCTCGAAACTACTATAATGGGCGTAGAAAGGGTATTAATTATTATGACTACTTAATGAATTTGTAATATATGTTTGGGACTGTACTGGTTAAATCATTCGAAAAGTAAGAAGCAAAAATAAAAGCTTCAAATTTTTCATTATTATCTTAAAAATATTTAAGATAGTTTATAAATAAAAAGAAAAAAAAAATACTTGAATGACTTTTAAAATAGTTTAGGGATCAATTAAATTTTTATTTTTAAAATAAAATATAAAAAAATGCCATATCATCGTTTTGGCAAAATTGACCGAATTTTGATCGAAAGTTAATATTGAAATGGATTGCTAATTATAGTCATTTTAAAAATTAATCTAAAAAGTTTCATGGATTAAACCTAGTAAATTTTCACAAATATCATATGTTAGATGGTATAGAATCAATTAATTAAGGTTTAATAACTTTTTTCTTCCTTTTCTTTTCAATGGCTAAGGATGGTGTTATAAGTGCTCTCCCTACTGCACAAATCTCTACTTGCAACCCCACGTCAAGCGAAGGTTAAGGTCGTGGATCAAGAGGACAATCCTCTTTATCTTTTTCTGTTTTTTAATCGAAGGAATAAACTTATTAACAACACAGAAGTTACCCAATTTGTCGCTTTGTTACACACCATAGAAGTATGAACAATTTTCTAGCACGTTTTTCACCCACCAATTACACAGCTTCTACCAGAATCAGATTAAAAAAAATTCATCCCTATGATTTGAGAGCTCTTGCAAGTTGAGCCGCCATGAACATAGCTTCAAATTCAAGAATCAAAGTAAATTTACGTGCAAAACTGCGACGATGAATCCCTCATGCAATGTCAAGGCTGAGTTAGTTGTCTGTGCAAGATCAAGCGTGTGACCTTCAAAATAGCTCAGATTCTTCTTCTTCTAGATAGTCCAACGTAAGATTGCCATCTTGATTGCCAAAGTATCTGTGTCAGAAGAAGGAAAATAAGATATCATATACATCCACCAATTTGCAAAATTATTACTTATAGTTCATCCATTTAGCATCTAGAATTAAAGATGAACCAAGATACTTTACACGAGGACAAGACGAAAATATATGCTTTATAGTTTCGTCACTAGAGTGGCAAATGCTGCCAAAGGTTTTGGGACAATTTTCCTTCTGATTTACTTAACTTATGTTGACAACGAGTCTGTTGCGGCTCGCCAAACAAATAATTTAAGATTCAGTTGCAGTTATAGCTTCCAAATGGATTTCCACAAGGAGGCCATATTCAAGCTAGAAGAAGAAATATTATAATAACCATAATTTAAATGATTCATATCATAAAGACTATAGTAGGCAGATATGATAGAAAAATTTCCACTTTCTTCAAAGTGCCCCCAATTTGTCCCTACATGAGTTCGCGGTAATAGGAACATTCAAAATAGCCTCACCCATTCAGCACTAGAACATGTTGTGATAAAACGTTGAGATCCCAGATTCTTTTATTATTTATAATATTACCACTCTAATGAGTTGTATGTTAGGAGGTCTTTGCGATAAAGTTTTAAACTTTGGCCGGTTGAGAACCCAGGGTTCCTCCTAGAAGTTAATGGATTTACCATCTCCTAAATTCCACCCCACTACTTGAGAAAGAACCTCCCTTATTTGCTTGTCGAGCCCCAGGAGAAGGCATATGACTTCTTTTAGTTGTCCAAAAAGTGTTATGAGGAAAATAATAATCGTTGCCCAAAGGCATTCAGGATTACAATAGTCTCCAACCTTGTTTAGCTAAAAAAGACACAATAAAAAGCTCTGTGTCCCTAAAACACAACCCTTTTTTGAATTTGATCTTGCTAGGACTTTCATCTTTATAGAACAATGGGTCTAAAAGGTTTGTGTTTATTCCACCAAAAAGAGGAAATTATGGAATTGGCCTTCTCATAAAAAGTCTTAGGAAGTTTTAAAAATGTCATGGCATAAGTGGATAAAGATTGAAGGACATACTTGATTAAGGTTTCCTAACCAGCGTGAGAGAACAAAACATGTTTCCAACTATGAGCCTTGGATCTCATTCTGTCTTTCAAATAAGATAGGGCATCCTTCTTTGATCTATCTTACTTAGATGGAAGGCATATGTATTTATTGGAAGCTTGCACATCTAGCATTTACAAGTATGATAAAACTTGATTCTTCTTATGCTGAGGCATGATTATGCTCACCATGACTCCACATTGTGTAGTGTCAATACTTTGTTCGAGTAATCAACCCTCACGAACATTGAATTATGATAAAAATTCTATTGTTGGTAGTAAAGATCTATTTTGTTCAATATATTTTGATTTTTATTCTGTTATAGTTTATTGATATTTTTTTTTATGATTTTCCTAATCTAAATTAATTTTTATACTTTGAATTTTTTGTTATAACTTATAAAAATAGATATTCAAAACTCTCTCATGAATAAATCCAAAATAATTCAATGATAGGATAAAAATTATAAGAAAAAATAGGGTAGAAGATCACAATAAAATAAAAATTAAAGTTTAGTGATTCAATTAAACAAAATCAATCTTTAGTGACCACTATAGAATTTTGGTTATAATTCAATAACCATTGGTGTAAGTTACCTACTTTGTCCTTATGCAAGTCCTAATCTTGAATGATATTCATTAATTTTCAACCTCTCAATCACTTGCTTTTCGGAAAAGTAAAGTGTCATATGCAAATAACATATGGGATACAGTTTGATGCCTTCTATTGATTTTAGGACCTTAAAAAAGTATCTCATGCATTACATTCTCTAGTAAGATAAATAGAGCATTGGACACTATTAGAAATAGAAATGGTGATAAGGAATCCCCTTGTTTTAAGCCCTTTGATGGATAGAAACTTGAAAAAATAGCCTAGTTAACTAAAATAGTATAAGACACTGTTGTTGCACACTACTCAATAATATCCAATAAGGAATGAGTGAAGCCCATATGCAAAATACTTTTTTTCCAAATTAGTATATCATGTGCCATATGCATATCCAAAATGGCTATACTCTAGCTTCTAGAACAAGAAAAGGACCTTAAAGCATGAAAAACTTCATGAGCTATAAGAATATTATCATGAAAATAGAAATTTCAATGTATAAGAGCTCTTAACAACTTGTGCTATTTTCTTGGGAACTCAAATTTTAAACTAAAATGCCAGTCATATGATGTTGCCTGACTAGCTTTCCATCAGTGAAATGGTTGGCGTTTGTGCAACGCCCTGTTTGCTAGCTTCAGATTATCTAAGCCATGAGGATCTATTTCGGGCACCTTCATTATTGACTACTCGTGAGAAAAGAAAGCAAAGTTTTGCCTTTATGGTTAGGGCACCAAAAGTTATTCCTACTCAAACTTCTACTACAATAGATAAGGGAGGGAACATTGCATTACGCATTGATCAGGTCTTTTATGATGCCCGTATTGCGCTTTGTCAACATGCGCTAATTGCCCATGTAATGTTAATGAAAAGAGACATGCTATGAAAACTTAATAAATGATATTAACGCATTAAATTTATGTTAATTTCATTAACAATCTCTCAACAATATGATTCTTAATAGTAAGGTCCTTAAATGAAAAATTATAATGAAGAAGCCATTAAAATACATAATGTTTACTAGCAAAATTATTCTGACTAATAAAGTTCCCTAAGATGTCACCTAGACGCCATGTATATAATATTTTAAATAAGAAATACATATTAACTCTCTAATTCTTTCTCCTAAAGCTCTACTCTTAGTTCACTGCCATTCATTCTCTCTCATCTTACATGTCAACACATGATTAGTAAAAATCCCTGATTCTCACTTCTCAACTCCTTCTTCCATCTATAGTAGCTTTCAACAAATAAAAGGAAGATGACAAAAGGTATAGAATAGGTAAATTAGAGGTGGGGCTTCAATTATTGTAAAGATAGCTTCCATTATTAAAGAGGAAGTTACTAACATTTGAAGAGGCAAAAAGCATTTCCATCAATGTAGTGGTCTAAAGTTGAAGATTGCGACACAATAAGGTAATTATTTAATAGCTGACCCATATGTGTTTTTGGTGCTTGTGTCATTGTTATGTTGTATTGTGATGCTACAATGCATGTGGAAGATAATGAGTATATAATTTTTTATTGACTTTGGGTGTTTAAATATGGTTTATACAATTTTGAAGAAGGGTTTTTTTTGTCATTATTATTATAATGGATTGTTGTTTGTTTTATATGCACAAATATGGATGAGTTTTTTTACTCTATGTGCACTATGACAGGCACTTAGGGGAATGGAGTTATATAGATGGAAAAGAACATTTTTAGTATAATTGGCATGCAGACACTATGTCAATGAATAGGTTAGACAAAGTATTACAAGAGGTCTTAGGATTAGAAAGTCTATTTTAGTATTTTTTGGAGGGTACCTAATTTAGAATATAGAGATGGACTAAGGCTACTTTAACATGATAGTCATGTTTATGAGATATGCCTATATGGGAGTCATGCTAGGGAGATAGATGCGTGTTAAACACTTGAATGAAAAAAAACATGTTATAGATGCTTTCACTCTTAAGAAGTATGAATTTATCATTGAGGAAATAGTTAACAAGGAAGAACCAAATATGCAAAGGAGAAATTATAAGAGAAAGTTAGTTATATATTGGAAGGGAGAACCTAAAGGGCAAAAAATCAAGTTAAGTAAATATGCCTGGGTTCTCAAATGTCTAGTTTAGAGAGAAATGCTAGTTTAGGTGACTTTGATGTGCTATTATTGGATGGTTTTGAGATGAATATTGCATTTGATGTTGGAGTTGGTGATGTTGATAAGGAGGTAAAGGTTAGAGATGTTGATAAGGAAGGGGATGTTGTAAATGAGATAGAGGTTGGGGATGTTGTAAATGAGAGAGAGGTTGATGAAGATAGTGGTATTGATGCAGATGAAGATAATATAGATTATGGTGTAGTAAATGAGAGTAATGTTGCTACTGGAGACAACATAGAATTTAAGGACCTAACTATGACTTATTAGATGATGATGATGATGACCAAGTCAACGTCATAAATGAGAATGAGAAGGGAAAAAAAATAAGGTTAGATCTAAGGGAATTGGGGAGAAAGTGATAACTAGTAGTGTAGGTGAAAATCAAAGGGTTGATATAAATGACTTTAATGGCGATAAGGAGTATTATAGCTCAGATGAATTGAATATTGAATCTAATAAGTATGATGAAAGTAGATTTAGATTTCTTGAGTTCAATGTCGAGCATGATGCAGTTAGTCCAAGCTTAAAAATTAGAATGATATTCAGTTGCAAAGAATATTCAAAAAGCTTGTAAACAATGAACTATTAAAAATAGGTTTTAGGTCTATTTTTGAAAAAATGACCTATTGAGGGTAATTTATATGTGCATCAAACATTGTGGCTATAGGGTATATGCTAGCAAGTTGAATAGAAAAGATAAATCTGACAAAACTTTCTAAATCAAGTTAGCTAATTTCAAACATAATTACGTGAAGGTGTTTAACAACTTTAATTTATCCTCAAAATGGCTTGCAAATAAATATCTTGAAGAGTTTAGGGCATGCCCAAATTAGAATTTGAATGAATTTATAGATAGGTTTAGGAGGAAATATGGACTAACGATTAGGAGGATGAAAGCATGGAACCTTCTGGTGTGATTTCCACTCATAAATGGAGAGTCATGTCATTGGGACATAGGTATTATCAACTTCTTTTTAACACTCAGGAGGAAAGAAATAGGGTGCGGGGCAATGCTTTATTTCTCTTAAACCTAGAATCGTAAAATTGCAGCATTGTCTCTAGTTTTGGATCCATTAGAACAACAATTGACTTCTACACAAGTTGGAGTGTGCTTTTATGTTCTCCTATGAAAATATTGGCACCCTTAAATTCTGGCAGAAATTGCCTGAGGCATTGGAACATTATTATGAATTGATACTGCTATAGTCGGAGGGGATTATAAGCATTAGATTTGATTAATTTTGATGTTTCAATTAAGTAACCAGAGAATCTTATGATTGAATGCACTAGAAAAAGTTTTTCCATAGATTTTATTTATGAAAATCTCCCCTATATTTTGCACAATATGCTCTAATATTTAACATGTTATAGTGAATTATTGTTTGGACAACTATCTAATGCTATCCCAACTTGCATCCTTATCAGCAATATTGTAGAATAGATTACTATGATGTTATATATTAAAGCCCTAACACGTTGAGATCAAAAAACAATTCAAAGAGGTTAATGGTAGGGGCAGTACTGCAGTATGAGCAAAGAAGCTCAAAGTAGTGGAGGTTGAGGGTAGAGTTGGGAACAAACATCATTAATGTAACATGGAAATGGTTAAAAATAGATAAAAAGAATAGGGTAGGAGGAATAGAAAGACCTATTTTGAGCTTGAAACTTAAGATCAAAGGATCCATGTTTGGGACCCTGCTCTCTATAAGGTCAATGTTTGTGGTGGCGAGAGGTCTTGCTATTGGAGTTTTCTTACTCGCTAAAGAAACCCTCTCAATCTTGATGGGAATCCTAGTGGCAAATATACCCTCCTCTTGATTTACTAGGAAAGATTATTCAATAAGGTCACTTCCAATAGTCTTGGAAGTAAGTTTCGACCACTTAGGTTTGTGAGAGTCTCGAAAAGCATTATATTCAGGGTCCTAACCTTAGGTTCTCCACTTGGTCCGATGGTTTTCTTTCCCTAACCAGTTAATAAAAACAATAAATAAAGAGATGGAGAATAAAAGAAAAAAAAAAAAGGAAGAGCGTACCTAAGTAAAAAAGAATGAAAACACAGAAGCACATAGAAGAGATGAAAACAAAAATAGCAGACTCATAGTAGTAGAAAAGCAACATGAGGCTACAGAAGCTTAAACAGGAATATTTATACTCCTAAAAATAATCATTAGAGGGTGATAAACTAGGGGATGTGATTTCCTCAATCATCGTGTCATTAAATATCATACATGGAAAATTATAAGATTTTTGAAATACCTGTTGAGCAGAAAGAGCTAAGAGAAGCAGAAAAATTACCTTGTTGCTTCACGTAAAAATTTTGGTTCCAATCTAAGTTCTCGAAATTCAAAAATTCATAAGAATAAATCTAATAAAAATCTTGTACGTATATTCAAAAGGTACTCCCAAACCTTAAAGTGAAACTATGGAAGCATAGGAGTTGGGAACATCTGATGAAGATAAAAATAACATAACCGATTAGAGTGAGTATGTTGGATGGTGCTATGGGCTCAAATTAGGAGTTAGAAATAAGTTTGCAAGTAAAAATAGTAGTGTGTACACATCACATAAAAGAAGGGATTTGCTTCTTGATGAATAACAAGAGAGAGGTCTTAAGCATGAGACAGGTCACTAAGGTAAGATATAATCTTCTTGCCTGGATAGATGGCATAAATAAAACACCTCATAAAATATATAGTCCCTTCTTTAATAAGCTATTCAATTATCAAATTGGATTGAGAAATAGAACGGTGCGCCAGGCAATAATAGCCACATATTGTGGTGGCTGCAAAATGAGAACAATAAAAGACTAAAAAGAAGGGTGACCGATTAAGATGACAAAAAGAGTAAAATATTTGTATTGATCTTTGAATAAATTTTTTATTAAATAAGTTTAAAATAAAAATATTAAAATAATAATATAAATGATTGAATAAAAATAAAATGTAATGGATATTTACATTATAATTTATGTATATTCATGTAATAATTATTTATTAGAAGATAAAAATTAAATAAATATAGCAAAATAAAATATATGTTCATAGAATTAAGAGATTAAAAAGTAAACTGAATGATAAATATAGAATAATATTGGTGTGAGGGTTTAATAATGTTTGGAATAGTATATTTACAAATATATGTATTAGTATATAGTATTAAAATAATATTATCTATTTATATTGTGAACATATAGAATAATATCCTTAGTATCTGATTATTGTTTTTTTATATTTGTTTCATATTCAAAGTATTAAGTTTTTTATTTAATAGAAAAAATATTAAGATTAATTAAATTTATTTATTTTAATTTAATATAATTGATTGAGTATAATTTAGATATTTTTAAAAACATAAATACAAAATATATATAGTTATAAATAGAAAGTGACTATAGTTTTTTATATGTAAAATAAAACATGCTCTATTTTATACCATAGTATTTAGAGGTGATAATTTTTTACCCAATCTGAAAATCCGACTCGAATTCATCCTAAAAGTTGACCTAAACCTGAATTCTTATGTCAGGAACTCCAAATCACGTAGCATCATGGTCTAGGCATCCAATATACATATGTATAGAATCTTCTCTTACATATATCATCAATTTATGTATGCATTTATCTTTTCTCTTTATTACTATAAATAGAATAAATTGATGGAATATCTAGCTAATTTGGCTCAAATTTCCTATTATTATTTAATTTGATTTAATTTTAATTTTAAAAATTTATTTTTAATTAAAAATTAAATAAGTTAAATATTTAAAAATAAATGAACCCCGTAATTTAAAAACTTAAAATTGTATAATCATTTATATATTTATTAAAAATATTTATTAAATAATTTTTCATTAAACTAAGCTTAACAATTATAAACACTAATTAACTTGCAAGTCAAAATAAATGTACTTAGAAATCAACATCAGTGTACATCCAATAAAAAAAACTCATATATTTATTGATCAACATAAATTTATTAGTAGTGTAACAAAAATGTACCTAAGAATAATAACAATGTATCTAGAATGCAACAATAATGTACTTTGATCATCAGGAATATATAAGACCATTAGAACTTTTTATTAAAGAAGTCAAGATAGAAAACTCAATGTATATACAGTGCAAAATCAGTGCATATTTTGTAGAATATTAATATACCTGTAAAATAATAACAATATTCTTGAAAAACAAAAATAATATATTTAGAGTACAACACTAATGTACTTAGAATTATTAGGAATGTAGAAAATCATTAGAACTTTTTATTATACAAGTTAAGATAGAATATCAATGTACATATAGTACAAAGTCATTGTATCTTTTATAGAACATTAATGTAATTTTATATCAAACGCTATGCATCTGTAGTTTCAAATAAATGTATTTGTAATCTAATAAAAATATACCTAGATGTTTGAAGTTTTTATTGAACAACTTTAGATATAATACCAATTCTCATGCAGTTTATTAACAATCTAAGTCCATATCAATATCAAAGATATTTATTAAAAAATTTTGAAATTTCAATTTATAATTTGTAAATCTCTCAATATCTCTTTTAAAAAAAAATTCAATCTCTCTTTAAAAATTAATTTATATATTTTAAATAATAAATTATTTAAATTACTTGAAGTAAAACTTCTAAGAAATATTTAAAAATTAATTATATGATATGAACCTAAACATTTCTAAAAAATTATCCTTGAAATAAGAAATAAGAAATTATTATTTTATTATTTAAATATATCAAAATAAAATTTTATAATTTAAATTTATGAAATTAATATAAAATTAATTATTTTCCAACCAAAAAAATAAAATTTTAATATTTTATGAAAAATTATTCAAATTGAATAAAAATATAAATATTATTTTAGTAATATTGAACTAACTAAAAAAATATAAGAGTCAATTGAGTCTAAATATATATTTTACTAAATACTGATTTTGACTTGAAGTACAATTAAAATCAATTCATTAAATTAGAGTATAATTGAGTTGATTAGAAGTTTTGGATATAATTAAAAATTCACAAAAAGGTTTAACTTTTTTAAGTCATTGAACCCAAAAGTTTTTAACTTAATTTTTTATAATAAATGAGCATACAAGATAAATTATATTGGCATCAAATTTTTAGTGCCCACCAAATTACATATAAAAAGAAGTAATATTGTCATAAAAATATTTTTCACTATATTAAATAATTTAAAAATTATGATAAGGTCATTTTATTACCAATAAGATAATAACTTTATTCTTACTAAATAACTTATCACAATAAATAAAAATTGTAATTTAGGCACATGAAGAGGTATAGTAAAATTAATAAATTTGTTAAAATATAAAATATTATTATATTTAAATAAAATACAAATAAAATTAAAGTTGAAGTTGAATTTAATTAAATAATCTAAATATTTTTTTAAAACATAAAATTTTAAATTATTTTACTTTATATATATTTATTAATAAAATTTATTTTTTTATATTGTCATAAGGTCAATTGCAGGTTGTGAATCTGTCGGGTTGGCCCTTTATCAAATTTGATTTGATCCAAAAACTTTTAAATCATTTCGGGTTTTGTTTGGGTCATTTTTTTTTGGACGAACTCAGATCGAGTAAAAAATTACCACCTTTAATTTTGTGGAGGAATTTTGTATGGTTCATAATCAAGGTTTAGGATATTATGGTGACTAAAGTTATTTTAAAAATGTGTTTTTCATTTTTCATGTATTAATATGTATATAATTATGAGTTGATGATGAGTATACATGTTATATTGTGGTGAAAGAGACAATTTAATGTCTCTCTCTCTCTCTCTCTCTCTCTC